>JAQGDQ010000853.1:22500-23552 GCA_030141605.1 Tubiluchus corallicola | reverse complement strand
GATGATGATGATGATGATGACGATGACGATGACGATGACGATGACGATGACGATGACGATGATCTTGTTCTTTTTTTTCTTTATTTTAGTTTTCTAATAACTCAGCTTGTAATTTTCCATAACGAATCGTGATCACCGACACTGTAAAAGCTCTTGTGTGAAATGGGAAGGCCTCGCTGCTGCCATTATTCCTCTAATATCAGGATACCATGATGATGACCGCCGAGTGATTGAGGAAATTTTGCGAGATTAACTTTCCACACAAGATATTATCCTGATCAATAGATATCGAACACAGGCCTTGATTTGTTCCAATGTACCGTGAGTGCTGAGTAAACAGGAGTGACTGGGTTCCTCGACAATTTTAACGTCTTATGAACAAAGACGGATAATATTGAACACGTCATTGGAAAATGCGAATAAAAGAGGGAAGAGGGGGAAGTGTCCTTTGTAAATTTAAAGAGGAAACGGGGGAAGTGTCCTTTGTAAATTTTGTAAAGGGAAGAGGCGATCCGATTCCGAAATCTCAGACGAAAATGTCAAAGTTTTGATTTCGTGCAATTTGTGTACTAATTTTTCACAGCCAAATTTTGATTTGGTTGATGCTAGATTGGATGACTGCATAGAATTTTTCTCTTTTCTTCCCCTTGTTTCTTTGTCTTTCTTTTGCTTTCCTCCCGCCTCTTCTGCTCGTTTAGAAACCGAATCAGGATTTACGATTTAAAACAAAACCGGATCCAATCTTAAACTGTAGATCAAAACAATCAAACAATCCTATAAAATTTTGAAAGGAAACATGCTATTTTTTCAAGAATATCTTACGAGAAAGAATTATTACCACACAAACGCAATTTCGTGTTCATGCTCCTAGTTGTTCACTGTTACATGCATTTTGCCATTCGCTTGTTAGATAGGTACTAGCGCCTGCATCTCAGAACAGCGTGCTGTACTTCTGAATTGAATGGTGTTCAGTGGTGACGTAGTACACACCTTCGAGAAGTTACTCGCTGAGCTGAACATTTGAATTTTAGACTTGCGTTGCGTTATACTAC
>JAQGDQ010000853.1:7500-17500 GCA_030141605.1 Tubiluchus corallicola | reverse complement strand
TTCACGCCAAGCAGACATTAATTACGTAACTTCTCGTGTTGTTATTACTGTTACGTCACAGTAATATGATGGGAACGATGATAAGAGGAGAAGGATGGTGATGGTGGTGTTGATGATGATGGTGATGACGATGATGATGATGATGATGATGATGATGATGATGATGATGATGATGATGATACTGATGATGATGATGATGATAATGATGATCATGATGATGATGATGATGATGATGATGATGATGATGATGATGATGATGATGATGATGATGATGATGATGATGATGATGATGATGATGATGATGATGATGATGATGATTAATCATCATCATCAAACGGACATTAATTACGTAACTTCTCGAGTTGTTATTACTGTTCCGTCACGTACTTCTTCCTCGGAAAAAATAAACTATTTTCATTCTTCTACATGCAATATTTCATCTCTTTTACTCTGTCTTCCCTCTTTGCTAACGCATTACAGGTAGAGGCGTAGCCAGTTGGGGGTGACTGGGAGCAATCACTCCCCAGACGCAAGGGTGAGAGGGGGCAGAATTCTTCTCGAGTCCAATGGCTGTTAATTATTAATTACAGATTCGACATTAACAAAACAATTAACAAAATTTTCAAAGTTCAACAGAATAACCTAGACACCGTAGTTAATTTAATTACTACGGACAGCCTAGAAAAATGGCTGATGTTGGGTGTCTTACAGTCGATAATTTTGGGAGAAACGGCGCCCTACCCGACATCACGACCCGGTTTTTATTTAAAGCACAAGAAAACCCTTCATAAACATAAAGCTTGAAAAATTCGTTTTGAAATTTTATGTCACTTACAAACTGCCTTTTTGCGTGCAGGACTTCAATCGGCAGTCACGCTGTATAAAACATGTAAATTTAAACTCCCGCGATGACCGTTACACGCAGCCATTTTGACGACAGGTCATTTGAAACAAGTTTAGGTAACATTGTAAAGTTTGAAAAAATAATCAGAGCATTCGTAGCGCTCAAGTCACTAACTAAATAAAATTTAAAATTACTGTATCTTGTCAATAAGATTAAAAATACGTTTTTTGGTTAGTGAGTGGTGCACCCTGGAGGGTGAGTCAGCGACATTTTACCAATTGGTGAAAACATTTTAAATAATTAATAATTATCTTTTCTAGTTACATAAGTCTTTCTAGCAGGTAAGCGAAAATCTAAGTAATATAGATTTGCATGGAAAGTCTTTTGAGATATAATTTAACATTGCCTTTTCTTCCCTTGATTTACGTTTGGTACATGACGTCATGCAATGGCGACTTCGGAACAGTATTGCGGGAGATTTAAAATGAAAACAAACTAAAATTCCTTTCAGTGTGAGTAAGATATACGCATAAAATTGCTATAAAGTAATATAATATATTTTTAATGCGATTTTTCTGAAACCTACTTCAGGTACCCCTTTTCTTGTCCTTTAAGCATTCAATGCTGTAAATGTACAGTAACAGGTTACACAGTTGGAGTCAAAGTAATCAAGCCTCTTAAATGGACTTAATTATGAACTTAATTAATCTATTATTTCACATTTTATCGCTCTAGCTGTTATCAACAACTAGAATATAAATAAATATGTCTGTTTGCTTTACGATTAAAAATTTTTTGCAAACATATGGTAGATTAAGCGTCTTAGAGAAAATTATTCATATTTTAAGATGGCGGCAAGATTACCACTGCCATCGCAGCGCCACCACCTTCACCGCTACCTCTTTAATTAGCAAAATCATTAGTAAAACAAGTCTTTTTCTTCTTAATAAACTTTTTGTACTTTCTCTTTCTCCCCCTTTTGTTTTTTGCTTTCTTTCATTCTTCTTTTCCTTATTACGATAACATTTTATTAAATAAATCATCGTTTAATCTCAAGATTGTTTGCTTATGTTATTAATACTAATTGACGATTAATTAAACTTTTAATCCATAAACTCAATCCATTGTTGAGTTAATCTCAGGTTACCCATTGTTGAGTTAATCTCAGGTCACGCATTGTTGAGTTAATCTCAGGCCACGCATTGTTGAGTTAATCTCAGGTCACGCATTGTTGAGTTAATCTCAGACCACGCATTGTTGAGTTAATCTCAGACCACGCATTGTTGAGTTAATCTCAGGCCACGCATTGTTGAGTTAATCTCAGGCCACGCATTGTTGAGTTAATCTCAAACCACGCATTGTTGAGTTAATCTCAGACCACGCATTGTTGAGTTATTCTCAGACCATGCATTGTTGAGTTATTCTCAAACCACGCATTGTTGAGTTAATCTCAGGCCACGCATTGTTGAGTTAATCTCAGACCACGCATTGTTGAGTTAGTCTCAGACCATGCATTGTTGAGTTATTCTCAAACCACGCATTGTTGAGTTAATCTCAGGCCACGCATTGTTGAGTTAATCTCAGACCACGCATTGTTGAGTTAGTCTCAGACCATGCATTGTTGAGTTATTCTCAAACCACGCATTGTTGAGTTAATCTCAGGCCACGCATTGTTGAGTTAATCTCAGACCACGCATTGTTGAGTTAGTCTCAGACCATGCATTGTTGAGTTATTCTCAAACCACGCATTGTTGAGTTAATCTCAGGCCACGCATTGTTGAGTTAATCTCAGACCACGCATTGTTGAGTTAGTCTCAGACCATGCATTGTTGAGTTATTCTCAAACCACGCATTGTTGAGTTAATCTCAGGCCACGCATTGTTGAGTTAATCTCAGACCACGCATTGTTGAGTTAGTCTCAGACCATGCATTGTTGAGTTATTCTCAAACCACGCATTGTTGAGTTAATCTCAGGCCACGCATTGTTGAGTTAATCTCAGACCACGCATTGTTGAGTTAGTCTCAGACCATGCATTGTTGAGTTATTCTCAAACCACGCATTGTTGAGTTAATCTCAGGCCACGCATTGTTGAGTTAATCTCAGACCACGCATTGTTGAGTTAGTCTCAGACCATGCATTGTTGAGTTATTCTCAAACCACGCATTGTTGAGTTAATCTCAGGCCACGCATTGTTGAGTTATTCTCAAACCACGCATTGTTGAGTTAATCTCAGACCACGCATTGTTGAGTTAGTCTCAGGCCACGCATTGTTGAGTTATTCTCAAACCACGCATTGTTGAGTTATTCTCAAACCACGCATTGTTGAGTTAATCTCAGACCACGCATTGTTGAGTTAATCTCAGACCATGCATTGTTGAGTTAATCTCAGACCACGCATTGTTGAGTTAATCTCAGGCCACGCATTGTTGAGTTGATCTCAGACCACGCATTGTTGAGTTAATCTCAGACCACGCATTGTTGAGTTAATCTCAGACCACGCATTGTTGAGTTAATCTCAGACCACGCATTGTTGAGTTAAGACATTTAAATGCTACGTCACATCTTTAGCTAGGTGTCCTCTAATCAAAGACCTTTTCCTCAAATATTCCTAAATTTCCTAAAAAAGTTATTATATGAACAAAAAAATAATAACAATAACTTTCAGCAATTTGAACATGCACTAATTTTTAATAATTAATGTTGTAATGAATTAATATTAAATCTGACAGACATCGCAGCGAGCCTGAGAGAAACAGAAAAGCAAACCGGAAATAGACCAGGAAACACGGTGGAAAAGAAAAACGACAAAATGAACACTTCTAGAGAATTGTAACTAAAAAACTAACTCGAATTAAACGACTTACCTCATTTAGTGTTTTATCCATCCTAAGAACTGTGTTTCTTCGGCACAAACTGTACCAGTTTCCTGCGCTTACTGCTCGACACTGCTGCGCATGCGTCAATTGATTTGGCTTCCGCCGACACGACGTTAAATTACAAGTTGACATTTCTGTCTCATCAAGTATAATGTTTAAACACTCTTATACAACGCGCTAGGAGCGCTAATGGCCGCGCGCGCTAGCCACTTTGATAAGTATGAGACGCGGCGACGTAATTGTTGTTCACAAATATGATCAGCCTATCGGGAGCAGCTTCTAATCATCATGACTTGCTGGTCATGACTTCAATAGTGTGAGTGTGTGCTTCTTGTGGTATCTTGTGAGCAACGTACTTCTACCCGTGACTTGCTGGTCATGACTTCAACTAGTGTGAGTGTGTGCATCTTGTGGTATCTTGTGAGCAACGTACTTCTGTCCATGACTTGCTGGTCATGACTTCAACTAGTGTGAGTGTGTGCATCTTGTGGTATCTTGTGAGCAACGTACTTTTGTCCATGACTTGCTGGTCATGACTTCAATAGTGTGAGTGTGTGCTTCTTGTGGTATCTTGTGAGCAACGTACTTCTACCCGTGACTTGCTGGTCATGACTTCGACTAGTGTGAGTGTGTGCTTCTTGTGGTATCTTGTGAGCAACGTACTTCTGTCCATGACTTGCTGGTCATGACTTCAACTAGTGTGAGTGTGTGCAGGTTGTGGTATCTTGTGAGCAACGTACTTCTGTCCATGACTTGCTGGTCATGACATCAACTAGTGTGAGTGTGTGCAGGTTGTGGTATCTTGTGAGCAACGTACTTCTGTCCATGACTTGCTGGTCATGACTTCAACTAGTGTGAGTGTGTGCATCTTGTGGTATCTTGTGAGCAACGTACTTCTACCCATGACGTGCTGGTCATGACTTCAACTAGTGTGAGTGTGTGCTTCTTTTGATATCTTGTGACAAACGTATTTCTGCCCATGACTTGTGAGCACTGCACTACTGCTAGTCATGCTTTGAAAAATGTTTATTTCTTTTAATCATGTCCTATGACACTGTGCCTCTGCTAGTCATGCTTTGAAAAATGTTTGTTTCTTGCAATCATGTCCTATGACACTGTGCTTCTGCTAGTCATGCTTTGAAAAATGTTTGTTTCTTGCAATCATGTCCTATGACACTGTGCTTCTGCTAGTCATGCTTTGAAAAATGTTTATTTCTTTTAATCATGTCCTATGACACTGTGCCTCTGCTAGTCATGCTTTGAAAAATGTTTGTTTCTTGCAATCATGTCCTATGACACTGTGCCTCTGCTAGTCATGCTTTGAAAAATGTTTATTTCTTTTAATCATGTCCTATGACACTGTGCCTCTGCTAGTCATGCTTTGAAAAATGTTTGTTTCTTGCAATCATGTCCTATGACACTGTGCTTCTGCTAGTCATGCTTTGAAAAATGTTTATTTCTTTTAATCATGTCCTATGACACTGTGCTTCTGCTAGTCATGCTTTGACAAATGTTTGTTTCTTGTAATCATGTCCTATGACACTGTGCCTCTGCTAGTCATGCTTTGACAAATGTTTGTTTCTTGTAATCATGTCCTATGACACTGTGCCTCTGCTAGTCATGCTTTGACAAATGTTTGTTTCTTGTAATCATGTCCTATGACACTGTGCTTCTGTTAGTCATGCTTGGACAAATGTTTGTTTCTTGTAATCATGTCCTATGACACTGTGCCTCTGCTAGTCATGCTTTGACAAATGTTTGTTTCTTGTAATCATGTCCTATGACACTGTGCCTCTGCTAGTCATGCTTTGACAAATGTTTGTTTCTTGTAATCATGTCCTATGACACTGTGCCTCTGCTAGTCATGCTTTGACAAATGTTTGTTTCTTGTAATCATGTCCTATGACACTGTGCTTCTGCTAGTCATGCTTTGACAAATGTTTGTTTCTTGTAATCATGTCCTATGACACTGTGCCTCTGCTAGTCATGCTTTGACAAATGTTTGTTTCTTGTAATCATGTCCTATGACACTGTGCTTCTGCTAGACATGCTTGTGACAAACATACTTCTGAGCATGACATATGGCTTGTATGCTGATCATATCTTTGACAAGTGTATACATCTTCTGATTGTCTCTTGTAACAAACATTTCAGACCATGAGTTCTGTCCAATGCTTTTATACTAATTACACTTCCATTAATGAAACTTTTTCGTAGCCATACTTTGAAAGTTTGCTACACTTAGCTATAATATGAGTTGATGTACTTCTGCAGTCACTGACTTTGTGGCTAGTGTTCACCCACTTGTCCACTCTTGTGTGGTCATTCTTGTTGGTCATTGCTATGCACATTCGAGACTTGACCAGAGTAATTTGTAAAACAGATGATGAGAGTATCAAACTGTTTGGTTAGCAAGACTTTGTTGCTTTTGATTTTAGACCTCTGGTCAGTGATCCAGTGCTGACCACTGTCCACTGTGTTTTTGCAAACAGCTGCATTTGGTCAACTTTCTTGCAAGGACAATCGCACGACTCATGCGCGCTTTATCGCTTTAATTTGATACAAAAACAATTTTGTAACTCTTATTACTAATTAATATATATAATTAATGATGTATAGTTAATATATATACTTATTAATTTATTATTAATAACATATAACTAATTAATAATATACATATAATTAGATATCTTTTTATCTTTGTTTTTTATTTGTTAATTTAATCGTATAATCATGTTTTGTACGTTAAATTAATTTTGAAAAGCTTCACCATTATAAATGATTGTGGCAGGACCGGTACAACGGGTGGCAATTTTTGTTTCTGTTGTAAATACACCCTTCCTCAACGAAGCAAACAGCTGAGCGCTATTAAGACAGAAGAAACTGCCCCGAAGGAGCTTTTCTAGGGTCAATCCTCCATTTGCCAACCAGGTACATTATTGCTAAGCATTAATTGTAACCTCTGCTTAGCTAACCTTGTCTCTACAGCCAACAGCGCAGTGTCTTGTGATAGAAAATCACACAAATATTATTCACCGTATAGACTAGCCAGTGCTGCCATCTCGCGATTGAGCTGCCATGCATAACGTCAAACGTGCGCTTTGACAATGACATGTTACTATTAGGCTATTTATTGCAGACGGCTGAGCAGTCGTTAATAATAGACAGAAGTTAATATTCAGATTGAGTGTAGAAATGGTGATTGTTGCTTCTCAAATGATGTATATGCCCTGCAGTCTAAAGGTTTGTATGATTTATGACTTGATCCATATCGTTGCTCGGGCTATTAGGGGACAATTTCGCTTCATCAGAAAAGGCTACAAATCCGTTTTTATTACGATGGGAATTTGTCAGTGTACTTGGAGGCTATTTTCAGCAATTAAGGCACATCATGTAACAATCGATGAAACGTGAACGAATATAGCAAAGTATCCCTGGAGTTACGAGTATGTGTTTGGTCGTCAAAGGAGGGAGAGAGAGAGAGAGAGGGGAGAGGGAGAGGGAGAGAGAGAGGTGGGGGTAGAGAGAGAGAGAGAGAGAGAGAGAGAGAGAGAGAGAGAGAAAGGGAGAGAGAGAGAGAGAGAGAGAGAGAGAGAGAGAGAGAGAGAGAGAGAGAGAGAGAGAGAGAGAGAGAGAGAGAGAGAGAGAGAGAGAGAGAGAGAGAGAGAGAGAGAGAGAGAGAGAGAGAGAGAGAGAGAGAAGAGAGAGAGAGAGAGAGAGAGAGAGAGAGAGAGAGAGGGAGAGAGAGAGAGAGAGAGAGAGAGAGAGAGAGAGAGAGAGAGAGAGAGAGAGAGAGAGAGAGGGAGAGAGAGAGAGAGAGAGAGAGAGGGGGAGAGGGGAGAGAGAAGAGAAAGAGAGAGGGAGAGAGAGAGAGTGAGTGAGAGAGAGAAGAGAAAGGGAGGAGAGACAGAGAGACAGATAGAGAAGAGAGGGGAGAAGAGAGAGAGAGTAGAGCGAGAGAGAGAGAGAGAGAGAGAGAGAGAGAGAGAGAGAGAGAGAGAGAGAGAGAGAGAGAGAGAGAGAGAGAAGAGAGAAAGGGAGGAGAGAGAGAGAAAGAGAGAGAGAGAGAAGAGAGAGAGTAGAGAGAGAGAGAGAGAGAGAGAGAGAGGCGGAAGTACGTTTCCTGTTTTTGCACCTCTAAATGTATATGTGATGTTCAGACAAACTAACACGCCAGCAATCTTTCTATCTGATTTGAATGTTTTTTCTTCTTCATTTCTTGACTTGATATTCTTGACAACCTTCAAAAATATATCACAGAACAGATCAAAGACATAAAGCATAAGTCACAAAGGCGACAGAATAAACCCTTGTGGGACTCCAATCATAATAAGTCGTCATTTCATCTGGCGATTTGTTAGAAAACAGTGAAGGACGAGATATTCCTGTGTGAAATCTATGATCTGTAACGTAATGGAACGTAACGTAACCGGATACGACGCAACACGACATATTATAATGAATTTTAAATAAATGTTAAATATATTTATATGTTAAAACACATGAATAATATCTTGATATATAGAGGCACTTCAAAGTGTTTATTATTTAACTAGGGTAACATTTATTAAAAATTTTAATTTACAACTATTTAAAAACATGTCTAAACGTTTCAACAGCAAAAAGCTGTCATCATCAGTTTTACATTATACAAACAACTAGTTCATATAGACAGAGCCTACAGTATGGAAAATTATGCACTAATTATGTATTTACAAAGAAGACAAAGTAATGAATAAACAGACCAGTAGAAAAGAAATTGATACAGTAATAGATAGCTAAGTGTTTGAAAATAAAGTTAATAGAATTGAACTACTTTGCACATCAAGAGAAGGCTTATTGATACAGTAATAGGTAGCTAACTGTTTGAAAATAAAGTTAATGGAATTGAACTACTTTGCACATTAAGAGAATGCTTATTGATACAGTAATAGGTAGCTAAGTGTTTGAAAATAAAGTTAATGGAATTGAACTACTTTGTACATTAAGAGAAGGCTTATTAGGGTACATAGATAAACTTTCTTTTATTAATAAGCCCCAGTTATTTGTAGCTCTGGTCACAATGTTGAAATTACTAAAATCAACTTTGTGGTCAGAGACGGTCATTAATGCTGGATTGAGGAGGATTTTGTAATTTCTTACCAGTTGTAAACTAAATACCCGGATGTTCACATATTCTTACTTTAACGTGGTTGTTGTTTGTATCGTGTACCACTGATGATGACGACAACTGATTGCTGTTTGGACATGTTTTTTACAGTTGTAAATCAAAGTTGTCTTGTTTTAATAATAAATAAGTTAATAAGTTTAATAGTAAGTCTTTCAACATCTTGTAAATGCTCACATGTGATCAGAAACATTGGTAAATACTCTTGTAAATGCTCTTGTGATCAGAAACATTGGTAAACGCTCTTGTAAATGCTCTTGTGATCAGAAACATTGGTAAATGCTCTTGTAAATGCTAACATGTGATCAGAAACATTGGTAAATGCTCTTGTAAATGCTAACATGTGATCAGAAACATTGGTAAATGCTCTTGTAAATGTTCAGATGTGATCAGAAACATTGGTAAATGCTCTTGTAAATGCTCTTGTGATCAGAAACATTGGTAAATGCTCTTGCAAAAGCTGTTGTGATCAGAAACATTGGTAAATGCTCTTGTAAATGCTCAGATGTGATCAGAAACATTGGTGTAAATTGGAATATGGCCGTTGATCAAAACGGTAATGCAAATTACACTAAACTGAAGCTATAAAATTTGATGAGGCGTTAAACCCGCATATAAAATCTGTAGTTTGTTTAAAGGAAAAGACAAGCCTTTTGGGAATTTAGGTTGTTATAATGTTTGCGAAAAATGTTAAAAGGCTTTAGTAATGAAAGTCTGATAAGTGTCTCGTGTAACTAGTAAAATCACTTTAATATCGTGATCACTTTACGCTTGGGCGCTCCGTATTTCAAACCTACTCATATATGTAGTGTTAGAGAGAGAGAGAGAGAGAGAGAGAGAGAGAGAGAGAGAGAGAGAGAGAGAGAGAGAGAGAGAGAGAGAGAGAGAGAGAGAGAGAGAGAGAGAGAGAGAGAGAGAGAGAGAGAGAGAGAGAGAGAGAGAGAGAGAGAGAGAGAGAGAGAGAGAGAGACAGAAAGCGAGAGAGAGAGAGACAGAAAGAGAGAGAGAGAGAGAGAGAGAGAGAGAGAGAGAGAGAGAGAGAGAGAGAGAGAGAGAGAGAGAGAGAGAGAGAGAGAGAGAGAGAGAGAGAGAGAGAGAGAGAGAAAAGCCGA
>JAQGDQ010000853.1:0-5000 GCA_030141605.1 Tubiluchus corallicola | reverse complement strand
GCACACGCTCTGCCAATTCAGCTATTCGGCTCAGAATCGGAGTAAGTCGGGTTATCATTTTGCCTGTTCTAAAATTTGAAAGAAATTTAAACCAAACGTACTCTACGTCGAGAACCATCCGAGTGGGAGGAAAGCAGAAAGAAACGGGATGGAGGGAAAGAGGGAGAAACTAGAAAAGAAGAAAGAGAAAGAAATAAAATAAATAAATCTTTAATTTGTACTTTTATAAAATGATACAGCCGCTCCATCTGGAGGGAAAAATTCTACTGATCTGCGTATTTACGTAATCAATATTGTTACTACAATGTTTATAAAAAGACGTACACAAAATATTAAACAAGACAACAAAACATAATTTTAAAAAAATCACCTGAATTTACAATTTAAAACAAGATTAAGTAAAAAAAAAATGGCAGCTTATGTTTATAACAATGTATGAATGAGCGCCCACGTGTTTACAAAATAAAACAACAAAATTCTCTGTAATAACAAAATCACATATATGTACCTACGTACTCTACTCGTAGATCCATGTTGTTGTTGGCATCCTTCTGTCTCGGAAGACAATAGAGTCTGCGCCAAGAGAGTCAGTTATTGATCACATTGATGGAGCTGCAGCATCGACTGTGGCTGAGCAGTCCGATCCTTGAACGTCTCCAGGGCGCACGCCTGGGCAAAGTGTATGGAGATCCTGAGTTGCCCAGACAACAGGAACCCCTTTCTCTTCCTCCCTGGTGTAGTCCAAAGGAAAGCGGAGCGATACGTTTGGCACCAGGTTGACTGCCGGAGTCAGTGAGCATGCTGCACTGGTCCGCCTTCAGGGCTCCACTCCTGATTTGGAAGGTTTACTCCTCTACACATGACCGTTGGGTTACTTGACCTCCTCCACCCTCTAGCCGCTGGCTGCTTGTGCAGCTCCTCCGCCTAGTGTCGAGATACAGTGTGGGCATCCCGCAAGCCTACAGTACCTGGTATTCCTAGGCGGTCACCCATCCAAGTACTAACCAGGCTCTACGTTGCTTAACTTCGGTGATCAGACTTTCAACGTAATTTGGCCGTTAATGCATAATGCTGCCCAAACACGTGTGTTTTACTTACTTATTAAAATTTTGTAATATGTAATATGAACTAAGCACATCGCTGACAATACAAAGACAGAGTGATTACTCCATTCTCAAGTACGGTAAAAAGTATACATTTTAACACCAATAATAGTGAAAAAGTATTTCTGATAATTAAATAATAAATTAAAATCTTAATTAATGGTGGGCAAGCCCAATCATTGATGACATCACAAACTAACATAATTTTTAACAGCAAAAGTATTCCACGAACGTGTTGCACGTGTTTGTGAAAGCGAAAATTGAAGTACAGTGTTACTATAAGATATTCTGTGTGTTGTACTAAAACTAGGCATGCTTTATGATAAAAAGCGAAATTTAAAATTTACCATTGTGTTCACGCATGAGCTGTTGAACGTGTGAAGTTCGTCACAAACGAACATTTCTGAACCGAGAGATACAGCAACTATTTTTGTGCGATACGTTTCCGTAATACAGGCGCTAGTGCCCGTCTAAGCAGCAAATGGCGAAATGCGTGTAACAGTGAAGAACTAGTGGCGCGAACGTGAAATTGTGTTTGTTTGGTAATAATTCTTACACGTAACTCATTTCTAAAAAGATAGTATGTTTCGTTTCAAAATTTTAAAGAGTAGATTGTTTTGACCTGCAGTTTAAGACTCGATCCGGTTTTACAATAACCCTTTCAGTCCCAAATTATTTTTTAATAAGAAAAATTTTTAGCTTGTCACTTTTGTTCAGTATGTCCATCTTGTTTACACATAATAATTATTTTTTTTCTACCTGTGCCCTCGTGCTAAATATAGCCTGTATCCCACGGGATACATTGGGATTCAATGGAAGCATAAAATGTGCTTCATTTTGCAATTGCTGATAATTTTATAAAGTATTTAAGACATTTAGTATGCACGCTATGCTGATCTGTACAAAGTCGTCTCTAAAGTACTGTACCTTGCGCAGTTTTTTATGCTATGTAGATTTCAGTTTGCCATTTTATCACCATTTTTAGTCTATTGTTATTGGCTTAAATCAAAATAACTATTAACAGATCAAATAACTGTCAGTTTTAAAATTTTATTAATTTTAAAGGTAGAAAATATTCTCGTATCCCACGGGATACAACGGGTATGAAAGGGTTAATATTCAGACTACAATGAAACATTCAAAACGTTATTCACGCGAAATTAATAAAGACTTCTCATTTTCATAATTTTCTGTTTGAGCTAAAAAGTAATAATTGTCTGAACCGCCCACTGTAATTAGCGACCCACGTGACTAAATCAGCCAATCAGGAGTCGCCTGGTAAAGACATTGATCGTCGATATTTTTCTCACATCTGTTGATTTTCTCATATTTGTGTTTTGTACCTGTTCTTACTAACAGTGTTTTTGATATTGTAAGATATTATTATACTTACAGAATTGCCGGTGATATAAATGTAAGTTTAGTGTGAAAATTGTAGTTAGTTTCGTGAAAATGTGTGTTTGATATTGCCAGGGTGTGGTAAACAAACAATTATAATTTCGTCTTCTTGGAATTTAAATTCTTTTCATCTGTCATCAGTCGCTGTGTACTTGTTGATAAAATAATGATTTTCAAGAATTTTTTATAAAAATTTCAGTTCACTAAGTTTCTTGTGGGTTCTTGTAGAATTCTTCAACGTGTCGAACTAAGGTAAGAAATTCAACTAATTTCATAGATTTGCTTCTTTGGTTTAATAAATACAGGAATTGGACCTGCTAGCTTAGTACTTAGTCTAAGTGAACTGAAATTGGACCTGCCAGCTTAGTACTTAGTCTAAGAGAATTTAAATTGGATCTATTAGGTTAGTACTTAGCTTAGTGAATTAAAATTAGACCCACTAGCTTAGTACTTAGTCTAAGTGAATTAAAATTGGACCCATTAGCTTAGTACTTAGTCTAAGAGAATTTAAATTGGATCTATTAGGTTAGTACTTAGCTTAGTGAATTAAAATTGGACCCATTAGCTTAGTACTTAGTTTAAGAGAATTTAAATTGGATCTACTAGCTTAGTACTTAGCCTAGTGAATTAAAATTGGACCCATTAGCTTAGTACTTAGTTTAAGTGAATTAAAATTGGACCCATTAGCTTAGTACTTGGTCTAAGAGAATTTAAATTGGATCTATTAGGTTAGTACTTAGCTTAGTGAATTAAAATTGGACCCATTAGCTTAGTACTTAGTTTAAGTGAATTTAAATTGGACCTACTAGCTTAGTACTTAGTCTAAGAGAATTTAAATTGGATCTATTAGGTTAGTACTTAGCTTAGTGAATTAAAATTGGACCTACCAGCTTAGTACTTAGTTTAAGTGAATTTAAATTGGACCTACTAGCTTAGTAACTAGCAGGCTATTAGTCGACAAGGAAAATATTTAGGCCACGTAGTTTCTTCTGTTTCATCTGATAATGAAGATATTAAAAATCGATTAATCTATGCACATATTAACTCATTAATTATTTAGATGATTTTTGTTCTGTTCCCTCGTGTTAAATAACATTTTTTAAGAGTTGTAAATGTAATTTTTATTGTGATGTCATGTTTTTACGGTTTTTGTTTGGCTTTTATGCTGAAATTATCTAATCTAATCTAGTAATCTAATATAATCTAGTCTAATCTAATCTAATCTAATTTTATCTAATGTAATGTAATGTAATGTAATGTAATGTAATGTAATGTAATGTAATGTAATGTAATGTAATCAAATCTAATCTAATCTAATCTAATCTAATCTAGTCATCTAATCTAATCTAATCTAGTCTAATCTAATCCAATCTAATCTAATCTAATAGAATCTAGATTTTTCTATGCATGATGGTACTATTATAAATTCATATGGTTTATCATTAAAAAGTTATTTGTTTTAATTATTAATTTACGGTAAAGGATTTTTGCATGGAACTGTTTGGCTTCCTATAATTTGGCTTCCTATAATATGGCTTCCTATAATTTGGCTTCCTATAATATGGCTCGCGGACTTTTCTAATTCTCTTAATCATCATTTGACTACATTTAAACTCGGCAATAAATAAACAGAATTGAAAACTTCTGTCTTTTTTAATTCTTAATCTGTTCTCAATGAACCCTGATTACAATCTGATTGCAGTGTTACGTGCTGTGATGTTTATGTTATGTTATGTTATGTTACGTGTTGCTATGACATGTTTAATTATGTCGTGTAACGTCCATACTCCTGTAGCACAACTTGGCTAAAGTAACGTTAATTCTTCATAGGATTTTTCATTTTAAAATGAAATTTCTATAACGTTTTGTAATTTAAGTCATCTAGCTGTATCAACAGTCTTACAAACTTAGTTATTGATTTGGAATTTTGTCACCACGTGGCGCATTAATTTCTATAAAGATTTTAATCAAAATCTGATCAGTTTCCATTCCTGCTGATCAGCTAAGTACATTCAATCTTGGAATTGAATTTATTCAACCTGTATAAACTAACTATAATAGATATAATAGTTTATTAATTCACTTAAACTAAGTACTAAGCTGGTAGGTCCAATTTTAATTCACTTAGACAAAGTACTAAGCTAGTAGGTCCAATTTCAGTTCACTTAAACTAAGTACTAAGCTAGTAGGTCCAATTTCAGTTCACTAAGACTAAGCACTAAGCTAGTGGGTCTAATTTTAATTCACTTAGACAAAGTACTAAGCTAGTAGGTCCAATTTTAATTCACTTAGACTAAGTACTAAGCTAGTAGGTCCAATTTCAGTTCACTAAGACTAAGTACTAAGCTAGTAGGTCCAATTTTAATTCACTTAGACTAAGTACTAAGCTAGTAGGTCCAATTTTAATTCACGTAAACTAAGTACTAAGCTGGCAGGTCCAATTTCAGTTCACTTAGACTAAGTACTAAGCTAGTGGGTCTAATTTTAATTCACTTAGAC
>JAQGDQ010001132.1:25000-60254 GCA_030141605.1 Tubiluchus corallicola | reverse complement strand
AGAACCGGAAATGTTTGTCTATGCACAAATTTAATTTGGCCATAATAATGCGGTTCAATATTCCAACGAAGTGAACAAAAATGTAAACCCAAGCGTCAAAAATAATGGAATTGTAATTTCAAAAGTGGAAGAAACGTGGAAATACGTCTTTATACAGGGTGTGTAGAAATCAGATCTGATGCTATTGGAAATTTTGAAATTTAGTGAGTAAGTTATTATGTAGTTATATATTTTGATAATATAAGTTACATTAGGGATAAGCATATATGTAACTCTTGGTTTAGAATATTGTTATTGTAGAATTAAGGTTTTGTTGAAACTGGCATGCTGTAAAACATTCTAAAATCTGGAAACTGGGTTATAATTATATATTATATATTTTTCTAAATATTAGTAACCCAAAAGATAGGGATTATGTTTAACTCTCGGATTAGAATATTGATATTGTGTGAGTCGTCAGAATTAAAATGAAACTGAAATAACAGAAATGATGACCCAGTTTCTCCTGGTGATTTCCCAGATTGCCTGGAGCAAAAAACCGAAAAAAATAGCAGATGACAAATCGCCGTGCTTGTAAATTCGGATAATACGTCTTGATTGACAAAAGTTTTAAAACTGTAAATACAAGAACACAGATTAGAATGTCGTGATAATTATTATAACAAAACGTTAGTATAATGTTCACATCTTGATTAATATGCTTTTAGATCATTCCTGTAATAACGTCGCGTGTTACTCCCAGACCTCTCAACCATGCCAACTGTCACTGTTACTAAAACCTAGAAGACTTCGCTGCTATTTCATGTAGACCTCCCAACTGTGTCAATTGTTACTGTTAGTGTTACTAAAATCTAGAAGACCTCGCTGCTATTTCATGTAGACCTCTCAACTATGCAAATTGTTACTGTTAGTGTTACTAAAATCTAGGAGGCCTCGCTGCTATTTGATGGCTATTCTTCGAGTTTGCAGTGAAGTATTGTATGGGCGTGATGGCGGTCTTAGAATTTTATTATAATATTATAATCACAAGGTTTTTTGTTATTTTAGCAACCAAAACTCAAAGAGACATTAGAAAACCTGCTTGAATCTACGAAATGAGGTCATACTATACACTGCTGCATTTGATTGTTTTCCTGTTAATTAACTGTAAGTAAAAACAAAAAATTATTTCTTAAAGTCAGAGATATTTTTAGTCTACGGTAATGCAAAGAACTAGTTACATTATTTTCCAGTTTCTCAGAAACATTGTATTTCAATGCACAATTCTAATTGATAATTTAAACTCTAAACATCTGATTTGTTGCAATTACCATAATACTACATAGTTCCACATATTTTGCCTCCTCCTTGTAGTATTACGTGTAGTTACACGTTACTTGAGAGGTTAATTTAAACGCCAAATACCTATTTCGTAAAGCTTATTTTGTGTTGGCACACCACAAACAATTTCAGTAGAAGCAATTAAACTCAAATGACGTCAACACTACACACAAACAACAAAAGGAGACAAACAACATATATTCTATGTGTGTAAAGCTTACTTTATATTTTTACCTAAACTTTGTAAAAGTTTTAAAGTTTAATTGTGTTTGATTAGCTATGAAAATGAAATTAATTGCTACTAATATTATGCAATTATTAAGTTCAATTACTATTTTAGACATACATAATTTACTGCAAATAGTGGTCATATTCTTGCTACTGTAGCAGAGAATGTGAACCGACAAAGTAGTGTAGTCACACTGTATACATGTTACTTATATGTACAATTTATATGACATACCTGCTAACATTTACATATATATATTATGTATACATAATTATATATCTGTATATGCTCACTTGGTTATAATATTCTATTTTTAAATTCAGTTGATTCATTACACATATTAGCCTTGCAGCAAAATCTGAATTTCTTATGTAAAGTTTGTACTTTTTGCAGATGGACGGTGTGAATCACCATATTTTGAACAAGAACCTGAGGATGTTGCTACTCTTCCTGGAGAAAACGTTGTGGTACAGTGTAAAGTGAAAAGTGGAATTTTTCCATCTTATAAAGTTGACTGGTATGTTAATAATGACCAGTTTGTTAATGTCGGCAGTGATGAAAACTATGCTTATATTGACAGAAGACCTCCCACCACTGGAAATTGGGGTATAAAGATCATAAATATAGATGTAAATCAACGTGATGGTGTCTATTACTGCCAAGTACAAGATTTTCGTGAGGTAATTGAAAATTCACGCAAAGGAGAAGTAACTGTTGTTGGTAAGTCATCATTTTTAGTGAATTCTCAGTTTCTTATGTCAGTAATTATGCTACTTGACATGAAATGCCTGCGCACAATATGATGTATTGTAATTACATTTACATTTACATATGATATGTTAAGATTTGATTTCCGCGTATTAAAGTATGAATTGTCACAGTTTTGTAACACAACACCTGCTGTGATGCATCTACAGTTGATGATGATATAGAATCAGCTTTTGCATTCTCGTTTGTATTGTTCATTAGTACTATTTTCCAAAAAGTATTAACTTTTAAAGTAGATGCTTCATTTGTTAGTTTTTGTCTTTATCAATTTTCGTTGTAAAGTTTAAGATGTGAGTAACGTCGTTTAGAGGTTCATTAACCTGGAAAGTGAAATTTATTACTAGTTTAGACAAACGTAATTCACTGCGTTAGCGACAGCATGCCTACTAGTAGTAAATACTGACAAGACAATGCTGTTACACTGTATATACGTCACTTATGTGTACAAGTTGTAGAAGTTGAGATAAAGTGTGAAATATCATAGAGAGTAGTGACACAATAGGTGCCCTGATGCATATTATTTTTTATTTACCATCTATCACACATTATATGATTTGATAATAAATATTAGTCCAAGGCCAAGAGTAGAAATGACCAGTTTTTACCCATATAGAGTAAGAGACAGTGACAGAGGCAAACAACTCCACAGTAGTATTGAGTCAATGGAAAGCTGCCATTATTATGGAGCAGGTCCTGAGTGCTCTTCATTGGCAATCAGTTCTTATCTATTTAGACAACATCATAGTCTATGGCTGAACTTTTGAGAGTACCTCTCCCGCTTCCAGGAAGTATTCGCACACGTAGAAAAACTGGGCTGAAATTAAATGTTAAAAAATATCTTCTCACACAGAAAGAAGTTACTTACCTTCATTACATAGCTTCTTCTGATAGTGTCAAGACTGATCTTACTAAACTGAAGCGGTTTATAATTGGCCCCAACATTGAGACTTGAAGCAATTTCGCGGACTGTGTACTTACTATAGGTGCTTTTTTACATCACATCACTTCACATCACTTCACATTGCATCACTTCACATCACTTCACATTGCATCACTTCACATCACTTCACATTGCATCACTTCACATCACTTTGCATCACTTCACATCGCATCACATCACATCACATCATATTGCATCACATCACATCGCATCATATTATATTACATAATATTATGTAGTACCAGCCTAGGATTTCCACTACTAATTCTGCTTCCTTTCTCATTGTCTTTGTGTCTACTCAAGAAACTCTTTAGCCATTGCTCATGAGACTAGACCTGAAACAAGATTACACTGTGATTATTCAGCTATTTTGCTTTTCTCTGGATGCTTTTTTCTTTTCCTTTTGTATTTTTTTCTTTATTTATCCTAATTCATATTTAGTTAGGGGTATTTGATTTAGCTTTCATTATTTATTTACTTAATTGTTGCTTAATTAATTCATTCATATCTGACTTTGTGTGTATAATATAGTAACTGTTGTGTAGAAACGTTATCTCTGACGTGTATCTAGGAAATATTTGAAAATGTGTTTATGAACTAATTTAAAGTCATAATTATAATAGTTCCAGCAACTATCAGTATGCTGCTGAATGATGTGCCACATGTGAAACCCTCGATTACAGTTGAAGTAGAAGACATCTCTAATCAGCTCAAATGTGAAGCCATAAGCAACTGCAAAGTTCTGCCAACCATAAGTTGGTTTATTGGTAATATCTTTCTAATTATTATATACTTTAATGATCTATGTAACTTATTCTGTTTTGATATAAATTAATCATATCATATCATCATCATGACCATCATCACCAGCTAACTAAGTTACTGCCTACATCAACACACACGCCATGCCAGCTTTTATCATATCCTTGTCACCAGCACCACCACTACTACAGTAGCCCTTACTTAAACTATATTAAAATAGATTATCGTTGATATAAAATAAATATTGTGTATGTTAGGTGCGTTAAATCGCAAACCTATTTATACGCCACTATTTTCTTGTTATCATCAGGTTATAATTTATATTACATGCAGGTTCAGCTCCTGTTAACTCTCGTTCAGAAACTATGCTGGATCTAAACACCAATTTTACTAATGCTGTGAGCACAATGGGTGATTATTCATTTAAACCTGAAGACAATGGAAAGCAGCTGACCTGTCAACTTTTTATACATGATATTTTGTCAAAACAGTTTATTAACAAGACACTAAATGTTCAATGTAAGTTTAATTTTTATTAATCTATCTTACTGCTTAGTAAAGTAAAATTTTCAGACCGAGTGTCCATGTTACAACAACCACATTACGAACACGTTTTAGACACTGTGTATTGAAGAAGTGTATGTAGCATGCTGCAAATGACCTTGCGGGGCTGTGTGTTTTAGAGTGAAAAAGTGGAGTAAAATTTAACAATAAATAAAAGTAATGTTAAAATCAAAATTATTGTTAATGATGTTACAAATTCACAATGTTTTTGTTTTGATGTTTCTTTTTTCTTTGACTCTCTTTCTCTTTATCCTCTCTCCCTGTATCTCTCCTCCTGTCCTGTCTTGCATCCTGCTATATTATGAGATTCGTTTTTGACACAGATATCAAATCAGTTACCGTGAAATTGCCCAACGGAGA
This sequence comes from Tubiluchus corallicola, assembly GCA_030141605.1. Classification (NCBI taxonomy): domain Eukaryota; kingdom Metazoa; phylum Priapulida; class Priapulimorpha; order Priapulimorphida; family Tubiluchidae; genus Tubiluchus; species Tubiluchus corallicola. Next base: position 55,311 of record JAQGDQ010001132.1, on the reverse strand, counting down.
TGATACTAAGATTACAGTTGGCAGTGACTTTGAGCTGATTTGTGATGCAAGTGGGAACCCAGAACCTTCTTATCAGTGGAGTGGTCCTAATTTGTCAAGTGGAAACACCGGTAAAAAAGTTACGAAGAAAAATGTGGAATTAGTTGATGGAGGGACATACACTTGTACAGCTAGGAATGTGGCTGGAGAGAGAAAAGGCAGCTTAACTATAAAAATTGTAAAAGAAGGTGACAAAGAAGAAAGCGGTGATAAAGAAAATGGCGGTGGGGGATCCGGAGATGGGGATAATGGTAAGTGCATTGATTAAGGGCCTAAGAGAATTAATCTTGCAAAAACACAGAAGTGGTTGTTAGTTATGAAATAGTTTTGTTTCTGTTACCGGAGTGTCATGCATCTTTATTTGCGATTGATAACTGAAAGTACTACTACCAATAATTAAACATGTGCTGGCACCTAGCTGCACACAGTTCTTAGAAACTGTTACCGGGCAATGACTCACTGTGCTCATTTCCCTATGTCCTGGAAACAGCAATGACCAGATGTGCTCATTTCCCTATTTCCTGGATACAGCAATGACCAGTTGTGCTTACTTCCTAGAAATAGCCATTAACACCTGCATCCAGTTCTTGGAAACAGTTGTGTCAGGGCAATGACTCACTGTGAGCTTTCCTCAGTTCTTGAAATGCTCTGACCAATAAGATTCAAGCTGACCACTGACCAGAACTTGGTTGACAGTATTCCTTTCAGATTATTACAATTTTTTAAAAAAAATTTCAACAAACGGAGAATGAATGGTGTTACGTAAAGTATTCCTAAGAATTTTTTGATAAATCATGACCGTAATACTATGTTGATAATGCAGAGAATTAATTTGCCTCAATGTATATTGATTATTAATGGTTTACTTGTCCCGGGACCTACATTTTAAGTTTATTGATTCTAGCCCTATGCATTTGGGAGTTAGGAAGAATTAAATAGTTGAAAATTGAATGCCTAACATCATGATGAAAAACCAGCATAAGGGCTGCAGCTCCTACATCTATGACTTTAGTTACAAGCACTAACGTTCTTTATTTTGTTTCAGGGCAAAATGGTTGCAATTTTCCGAGAGAGAACTTGTTTGGACACGTTGTTATTCTCACTGTTATTGTTCATTTTGTTAGATGAGTCAGAATTTATGCTTAAACTAAAATGTATGTGATTTTAAAACTGTTGTGTATTGTGTAAATATTTTTATCATTGTGTGGAAATAGTTGCCCTGTGTCTGTACAAAATAGGCCTATCTTACCTTAGTCAGTTTAACTCTGAGGTTAAATTATAATAAGAGATTGTTGTAGTTTCTTCCATCAATGTCCAGCCAAACAAAATTTATTAACTTGTTTGTAGCTGTTGTACTCTCTAAATTTTTGTTTACAGTAAATTTAGTTTCTGAACTTATGTGCACATTGCAAAGTAGATTAAATTTAACGAATTTTAGTTTTATTACATGTGTATTTTGATGGAACAATTTAATGTGATTTTATGTTTTTGAATCATGATTATGAGAATTGGGTGACTATGCAATGACCTCTTCAGTCGTTTAACTGTTAATTACTTTTTGCAAATTTACTGTGAGTTGTTGACACATTTCAATCGATGATTGTAGAGACCTATACGAACAGAGCAAGATCTTCCAAGGTTAGTGCACTGAAATGCTGAAGCATCTTGAGTACAATTCTTCCTTCTTTGACGCTTCTCTTCCCATAGTAGCTGAAGCCTATCTTCGTTATGCTTCTCCCCATCAAACAGTGGCTTCTGCCAAGTTTCCCTGTCTGAAGTTGCTGTTTCCAGGTTTTGGCAATTATGTACAATGAACGAGAGTAAAATTTTACTTAGTATGACTTTAAACATCTGATATGGTAGTCCCATTGATAGTCTTCCTTGTTTCGGTCTAGTTACTGTTGCCATCTTTATTGTTTCAATTTGAAATAATAATAATTCAAATAAACAATCTACACTTTCTACAATCATGACAATTTTAATTAGACAAAATATTTTCTGGAAAACTTCACATGCAGTTTAATTCCATGTAAAGCTTGACGCTGTTTGACTTCCATCACTAAGAATGCTCAGCAGCTATTCAGTATTAAACTGGTTCTGCCTCTGGATGCTCTATTAATAAAATAATTTCTTCCTGTTTTTCGTTTTTTTCTTTATTTATCTTGTTTAACCTGCGCACACTTGTTTATCTGTTTGTTTTAGTTCTCATTATTTATCTAGCTGTTTATTTATTTGTGTCTGACTTACTGGTAACAATTGTGCACATTTCTGACATGTATCTGGAAAAGAACCAGAAATGTTTGTCTATGCACATTCAATTTGCCATATTAATACGTTCAATATTCCAACGAAATGAACAAAAAAGTAAACTCACGCGTCAAAAATAATGGAATTGTAATTTAAAAAGTTGAACAAACGTGGAAATACGTCTTTCTATAGAGTGTGTAGAACTTAGATATGATGGTATTGAAACCTTACAAACGCGGTGCTTTATTGGAACTATCATCAAAGATTTTGGAATGTGGTGAGTAGGTTATAATGTAACAATATATTTTGTTAGTATAAGTCACCTTAGAGATAAGTATACATGTAACTCTTGGTTTAGAATATTGTTATTGTAGAATTAAGTTCTGTTGAAACTGACATACATTAAAACATTCTAAAATATGGAAACTGGGTTATAATTATACGTTATATATTTTTTAAATGTATACATCCCTAAAGATAGGCATATTGTTTAACTCTCGGTTCAGAATATTGATATTGTGTGAGTCGTCAGAATTGAGATGAAACTGAAACAACAGAAATGATGGCCCAGTTTCTCCTGGTGATTTCCCATATTGCCTGGAGCAAAAAAGTGAAAAATTGCAGATGACAAATCGCCGTGTTTGTAAATTCGGATAATCGTCTTAAAGAGATATTAGATAGCCTGGTTGGATCTACAAAATGAGGTCATATGATACACTGCTGTATTTGAGTCTTTTCGTGTTCGTTACTTGTAAGTAAAACATTAAAAAAATAATTAATAATTTCTTAAGCTGACAAGCTTTATAAATGCCCGGGTGAGGGGCCAAAATGCAAAATTTGGGGTCCCGCAACTTGTGACCTTTTACATGCTGAGTGCTAGGGACACAAAACTCACAGGTTACACTCTCTGGCAAAAGTTATATGCGTATACAAGTGACCTGAGTCGCTGGGTCAAAGGTCATGGAGTGGTCGAATCTTCGTTTATTTTTCTTTAGGATCCATCGTTTTTGAGCTAGGGCGACAATATTTGGCATGTGGTTAAGTGGAGCCAAGTTGTTGGGTATGGCAAAATATGGGTGATTTGGAAGGGTGGAAAATTTTCCACTACGGGGCAAAAACCGAAAAATGGGGATCGTGAACATAAATGCATCAAGTGTCTTGGAATATTACCATGTAGCACATCAAATAAAACGTCTCGATGAGGCGAATCGAATGGCATTGGTTACAGTGTGAATCGTTAACCTGTGACCCAGTTAGGGGCAAAATAGGGGTCGAGGAGACAAATGCTTCCAGGGTCTACCAAAAGCAGCTTGTTGTATAATAAATGAAGGGCCTCAATGAGACAAACTGAATGATATAAGTTATGGCAAGATTTTTGACCTTTGACCCGTGGGTGATGGGCTGAACAGTTAAATGCTGAGGCTTCATTGTGAAATGCGCTTTCCATGTATTCAAGCAATTCAATAAAAAAGAGCATTTTTAAAAACAGCTGTCATCTCTTCATTTTTAAAGCTGAATTTTACAACTGTCGTTTGCAAAATGTTCAGTTTCTGACCACTTCAGAAACATTGTTAGCTAGTTTATTTCCTTTCTATAACGAAAAGTCCTGTTATATAATTCATGTTTCCACAGAAATGTTCCTAGTAGATTAAATACAGGCATTAGGTGAACCTTGCCTTAGTCACTTACCTTATCTTAGGTGTGACTGTCTCTAACTTAATTTCGTTTGTCAGCTTGAGATTTGATATCAACATGAGTTTTAATACATATAAGTTAAAATTTTCAAACATGTGTCTATTTGGTTAAACGCTTGATTTGCAGGCATGCAGGATGAAACGCAAACAACACCTTTTGAACAAGAACCCGAGGATGCTGTTGCTCTTCCTGGAGGTGATGTTTTGCTAGCATGTGTGATAGAGAGCAATTATGTCCAACTTGGTTCTACTGTCTTCTGGTTTGTTAATGATAAAGATCAACGCATAGATGGTGAAAACTTCACGTTTGTTGACCCAAACGGTCCTATCAGTGGAGACTGGAGTATAAACGTTGTGAATGTAAACGTAAATCAACGGGATGGTTCCTATCACTGCCAGTATAGGCCATTTCAAGGCCAGTTGGAAAACTCACGTGAAGTAGAAGTTACTGTTGTTGGTAAGTATGTAAGACATTCTTAGTTACTTTTAATACTTTTGCTAAGTATTTTATTCAGGGCCTCTGATCTTTTGTGATCATGGAAAATGGACAGAATTCACATGGGCAACTGAAACAGCTGTGAAAAACAGAATTAGTCTGATTTCTCTGATGTTTTCTTAAGATGGAATTTACTTCACTCGTTACATTATTAAGTAACACTGGAAAATTAAACTCTTTTCTGGTCTTTCACGACTTTGCTAGGAGTTCTTATATGAGTTTTATGCAGTTTGCGTATTTCTTAGTCGTTTCACTCTATTTCTCTGCTTACCCTGATTAACAAAAAATATGTGAAATTCTTTAGCGTTAGCTTATAATAAATATCAATATATTTTCTAAAAGGTTTTTCACATTTACTCAAATAACAAGTGAGTCACATGCAATTTATTTCGATTTCTGAAAATAACAGCCAGCACATAATCCTAAGCAAAGACGTTGTTTTAACACTAACATTCGCTCATCTGTAACGTTTCCACCATAAAATGGTCTTAATGAATCCACATAGTAAAAAAACAATGTGTAAAAATTACAAAAATTACAAAATATAGTGTATTACAAAATTAAATGGTGTCTTCATTGGTGTTCAGTCCTTATCTATTTAGACAACATTATAGTATATAGCAGTACTTTTGAGAGTACCTCTCCTGCCTCCAGGAAGTCTTCACACACCTAGAAAAAACTGAGCTTAAATTAAATGCTAAAAAATGTTTTCTCCTACGAAGTTACTTACCTTCATTACATAGTTTCTTCTGAAAGTGTCAAGACTGATCTTACTAAAACTGAAGTGGTTTATAATTGGCCCCAACATCAAAACTTGAAGCAACTTTCGCAGACTGTGCACTTACTATATAGTTGCTTTTTTACATCACATCACATCACATTGCATGACATCACATCACATCACTTCACATCGTATTACATCAGATCACATTGAATCACTTCACATCACATTGTATCACAACACTTCACATTGCATCACTTCACATCACTTTACATCGCATTGCATCACCACATCGCATCACATCACATCACATCACATCGCATCATATTATATTACATAATATTATGTAGTACCAGCCTAGTATTTTCACTACTAGTTCTACTTCCTTTCTCATTGTCTTTGTGTCGACTCAAGAAGCTCTTCAGCCATCGCTCATTAGACTAGACCTGAAACAAGATTACACTGTGATTATTCAGCTATTTTGCTTTTCTCTGGATGCTTTTTTCTTTTCCTTTTGTATTTTTTTCTTTATTTATCCCATTTCATATTTTAGTTAGGGGTATTTGATTTAGTTTTCATTATTTATTCACTTAATTGCTGCTTAATTAATTCTTTCATATCTGACTTAGTGTGTATAATATAGTAACAGTTGTGTAGAAACGTTATCTCTGACGTTATCTCTTAAACTATATTAAAATATTTTTAAATAGATTATCGTTGACATAAAGGAAATATTGTGTATGTTAGGTGCATTAAATCAAAAACCCATTCATACGTCACATATTTTCTTGTTATCATCAGGTTATAATTTCTATTACATGCAGGTTCAGCTCCTGCCAACTCTCGTTCAGAAACTATGCTGGATCTAAACACCAATTTTACTAATGTTGTGAGCACAATGGATGATTATTCATTTAAACCTGAAGATAGTGGAAAGCAGCTGACCTGTCAAGTTTTTATACATGATATTTTGTCAAAACAATTTATTAACAAGACACTAAATGTACAATGTAAGTTAAATTTTTATTAATCTATCTTACTGCTAGATTAATTTTCAGACCGAGTTTCCATGTTACAACAACCACATTAGGAACACATTTTAAACACTGTGTATTGAAGAAGTGTATGTAGCATCTTGCAAATGACCATGACGGGTCTGGGTCTTTTAGAATGAAAAAGTGAAATAAAATTGAACAATAAATAAATGTAACATTGAAATCAAAATTATTGTTAACGATGTTGCAAATCCACAATTTTTTAGTTTTGATGCGAAGGCTTTTCTTTTTTTCTTTGACTCTCTTTCTCTTTACCCTCTCTCCCTGTATCTCTCCTGTCCTGTCTTGCATCCTGCTATATTAGGAGATTCGCTTTTGACACAGATATCACATCAGTTACCGTGAAATTGCCTAACGGAGATGATACTAAGATTACAGTTGGCAGTGACTTTGAGCTGATTTGTGATGCAAGTGGGTACCCAGAACCTTCTTATCAGTGGAGTGGTCCTAATTTGTCAAGTGGAAACACCGGTAAAAAAGTTACCAAGAAAAATGCGGAATTAGTTGATGGAGGGACATACAGTTGTACAGCTAGGAATGTGGTTGGAGAGAGAAAAGGCAGCTTAACTATAAAAATTGTAAAAGAAGGTGACAAAGAAGAAAGCGGTGATAAAGAAAATGGTGGTGGGGGATCTGGAGATGAGGATAATGGTAAGTGCATTGATTAAGGACCTAAGAGAATTACCTTGCAAAAAAACAAAAATGGTCATTAGTTATGTAATGGTTTTGTTTCTGTTACCGAAGTGTCGTACATTTTCATTTGCGATTGATAATTGAAAGTACTACTACAAATAATTAAACATGTGCTGTCACCTACATTTAAAATTGTTCATTTTTGTAGCTTAATTTAAGTTTAATGAAGAGTGATGGAGTGAGATTGAATTATTTTATATTAATTAATTAATTATGCACATCATGCGATCAATAAGCTCAACAAATTGTTTAACATTAAGTCCCTGCTTATACAATGTTGTAATATAAAGCACACTTGTTGTAATTAATGGTCAATGACATCAGCTGCCATTTTTCCTAGAACCAATGTTAACAGCTGCATCAGGCCAATGGCTTCCTAGAAAGAGCAATGACCAGCTGCACACAGTTCTTAGAAACTGTTACAGGGCAATGAATCACTGTGCTCATTTCCTACTTCCTGGATACAGTTATGACAAGATGTACTCATTTCCCTAGTTCCTGGAAGCAGTAATGACTCACTGTACTCATTTCCCTACTTCCTGGAAGCAGTAATGACTCACTGTGCTCATTTCCCTCCTTCCTGGATACACTTATGACCAGATGTGCTCATTTCCCTACTTCCTGGATACAGTTATGACCAGATGTGCTCATTTCCCTACTTCCTGGATACAGTTATGACCAGATGTGCTCATTTCCCTACTTCCTGGATACAGTTATGACCAGATGTGCTCATTTCCCTACTTCCTGGATACAGTTATGACCTGATGTGCTCATTTCCCTACTTCCTGGATTCAGTTATGACCAGATGTGCTCATTTCCCTATTTCCTGGATACATTATGACCGATGTCGATTTCCCTATTTCCTGGATCAGTATGACCTGATGTGCTCATTTCCCTATTCCTGGATACAGTTATGACCAGATGTGCTCATTTCCCTACTTCCTGGATACAGTTATGACCTGATGTGCTCATTTCCCTACTTCCTGGATTCAGTTATGACCAGATGTGCTCATTTCCCTATTTCCTGGATACACTTATGACCAGATGTACCGATTTCCCTATTTCCTGGATACAGTTATGACCTGATGTGCTCATTTCCCTACTTCCTGGATACAGTTATGACCAGATGTGCTCATTTCCCTACTTCCTGGATACAGTTATGACCTGATGTGCTCATTTCCCTACTTCCTGGATTCAGTTATGACCAGATGTGCTCATTTCCCTACTTGGTGTTTGGTGGTTTTCTATCCTGGATACACTTATGACCAGATGTACCGATTTCCCTATTTCCTGCATACAGTTATGACCTGATGTGCTCATTTCCCTACTTCCTGGATACAGTTATGACCTGATGTGCTCATTTCCCTACTTCCTGGATTCAGTTATGACCAGATGTGCTCATTTCCCTACATCCTGGATACAGTTATGACCTAGTTATGTCCAGATGTGCTCATTTCCCTACATCCTGGATACAGTTATGACCAGATGTGCTCATTTCCCTACATCCTGGATTCAGTTATGACCAGATGTGCTCATTTCCCTACATCCTGGATACAGTTATGACCAGATGTGCTCATTTCCCTACATCCTGGATTCAGTTATGACCAGATGTGCTCATTTCCCTACATCCTGGATACAGTTATGACCTAGTTATGACCAGATGTGCTCATTTCCCTACATCCTGGATACAGTTATGACCAGATGTGCTCATTTCCCTACATCCTGGATACAGTTATGACCAGATGTGCTCATTTCCCTACTTCCTGGATACAGTTATGACCTAGTTATGTCCAGATGTCTACTTTCTAGAGATAACCGAAAACACCTGCATCCACTTCTTGGCTTGGTTGACAGCATTCCTTTCAGATTATAATTTTTCAATTTTTTTTAAACAAAGACTGAACGAATTATGTAAAGTATTTCTAAGAATTTTTTGATAAATCATAACCGTAATAATGCAGAGAATTAATTAGCTTTGATGTATATTGATTATTAATGGTGTACTTTTCCTGGGGCCTACATTTTAAGTTTATTGATTCTAGCTCTATGCATTTGGGAGTTAACAGGAATTAAATAGTTGAAAATTGAATGCCTAACATCAATGATGAAAAACCAGCATAAGGGCAGCAGCTCCTACATCTATGACTTTAGTCACAAGCACTAATGTTCGTTATTTTGTTTCAGGGCAAAATGGTTGCAATTTCCCGAGAAAGTTCTTGTTTGGACACGTTGTTATTCTCACTGTTATTGTTCATTTTGTTAGATGAGTCAGAATTTATTTTTAAACTAAAATGTGTGTGATTTTAAAACTTTTGTGTATTGTGTAAATATTTTTATCATTGCATGGAAATAGTTGCCCTGTGTCTGTACAAAATAGGCCTATCTTACCTTAGTCAGTTTAGCTCTGAGGTTAAATTATAATAAGATATATTTGTGGTTTCTTCCATCAATGTCCAGCCAAGCAAAATTTATTAACTTGTTTGTAGCTGTTGTTGTACTCTCTAAATTTTTGTTTACAGTAAATTTAGTTTCTGAACTTATGTGCACATTGCAAAGTAGATTAAATTTAACGAATTTTAGTTTTATTACATGTGTATTTTGATGGAACATTTTAATGTGATTTTATGTTTTTGAATCATGATTATGAGAATTGGGTGCAAATATCATCATTTTAATGATGGCTGTTACAGGATGAACAGTGATGAACTAAAGTAGTGTATTATAGTTGTACAGAAAATTAATATCTGAAAGAAAATTATCTACTGAATATGCTACCCACACGTAGCTAAAACAATAACACATATATATCTAAGCTTTTTTTCCCCAAGTAACGAATATTACTTTCGTTACTTTGACAAAGGTTTACAACACACCGTCATGCACTTCTAAACAAAGTAAAATCATGTCACACAAAATAAATGAGAAATTACTTAAATGGTAGCAGTTTCGACAGTAAAGCAGCATAACTTGTTCATCCTCTTTGTACACGTTTTTTTGTTTATAAAGTGCACATTGTACTGCAAGGTGGCAGTAGTGCTGCACAAAGTTGATAATCTCTACTACGCGATGACCTCTTCAGTCGTTTAACTATTAATTACTTTTTGCAAATTTACTGTGAGTTGTTGACACATTTCAGTCGATGATTGCAGAGGCCTTCGCGAACAGAGCAAGATCTTCCAAGGTTAGTGCACTGAAATGCTGAAGCATCTTTGGTACGATTCTTCCTGCTTTGACGCTTCTCTTCCCATAGTAGCTGAAGCCTACCTTCATTGTGCTTCACCCCATCAAACAGTGACTTCTGCCAAATTTCCCTGTCTGAAATTGCTGTTTCCAGTTTTTGGCAATTACGTACAATGAACGACAGTAAAGTTTTATTTAGTTTGACTTAAACATCTGATATGGTGGTCCCATTGCTAGTCTTCCTTGTTTCGGTTTAGTTACTGTTACCGTCTTTATTGTTTCAATTTGAAATAATAATAATTCAAATATGCTAAAATAAGCAATCTCTGAAACCATCACAATTTGAATTAGACAAATCAGACAATACAAATTAGACAAAAATTTTCTTGAAAACTTCACATGCAGTTTAATTCCATGTAAAACTTGATGCTGTTTGACTTTCACCACTAAGAATGCTCAGCAGCTATTCAATATTAAATTGCTTCTGCCCTCTGGATGCTCTATTAATAAAATAACTTCTTTCATGTTTTCTGTTTTTTCCTTTATTTAGCTTGCTTAATCGGCATACAATTGTTTATCTGTTTGTTTTAGTTCTCATTATCTATTTAGCTGTTTTTTATTTATTCATTTGTGTCTGAATTACTAGCACAATTGTGCACATTTCTGACATGTATCTGGAAAATAATCTATCGTTATTGTGTGAGTCGTCAGAATTCGAATCGAAATGAAGTAACAGAAATGATGGCCTACTTCTCATGGGGATTTCCCACATTGCTAGAAGCAGGAGAGTGAAAAATAGCAGAATGATGAAAATTGCCATGCTCGGAAATCTGAAAAAGTTGGGATGCAGTGTGGATTCTAAGCAATTAGATCATATTTTTTTAATTTGATTATTTTGGGGCAGAAATTTCTGTACATAATCAAAGTCAAGATCAATACGTCTTGATAGCAAGGTTGTTACAGAAACGAAATTTCCGGTACGGCGAATTAAGTTTCATTGCCGAAATTTCGGATAATTTTCTGTAGCGTTTTCCGTGGTTTTAGTTTTTACTAGAATTTATTCAATATATCTTTTTTTCTCCTAGAGACAAAAACTGCTGAAAAATCTTAGTTTAATTAGTTCAAATAAAGTGAAATTTTCGTTTACGTAATAGTTTGTGACATGCTTTTGCCGGTAAAGCGGCGTATCTTCAGTGCTGGCGACTGTGAAGCATTAGGGTCTCCAAGCCCAATCAACCGAAATATCAAGCAATGTTTGAATTTATTTGAGCAAAATCACGTTTTATTTATTTATTTATTTATTTATTTGTTTATAAATAGGTAAACCACTCCATTAAGCTTGACGTTCTGTACTATAAAAACTCATTGTGTTTTTGTATTAGAATTTTTTATCAGCAACTTTGCTTCCCAGCAAATACAAACAAACAAACAAACAAAATATTTAACTTATTTTGGATTTTTCTTTTTGCAATTTTTGGTATTGCCAGAAATGTTTCTGTTCTGTTACATTTCGTATCAGTTTCTTATATTTTGATAATTTTCGGTTTCGGTTTTTTAATTCAGTTTCGGTAATATCCCTGCTTGATAACAAACCTGGGACACAAGAAATGTGAAAAAATGGTATGCAGTCTGGATTTGAACCAGGGAACTTCCACATTAAATTTTGTTCTCAGTTAAAATCCAAACTGCATTTTGGCTTTTTCATATTTTCTGCTTTTTGATTTTGGTGATTAATTTTAACACTACTGGAAATTTCTGGCTCAAAAAACAGATTCGCTAAGTGCGAGCTAATACCGGAAATGCTGAACTTTTTTGACTGGCTGTAAGGGTTAGAACTGGCTTGACCAGTGGAAGATTCGGCAGCCTAGTGGTCAAGGATGCAATGCAATGTAAGTCCCTAGCTCAAATACAGGCCACATCCAGACTTTTGGGGGAGCTGTAAAACCCAGTTACGTTGCATGATTTGGCTTTTGCAGCATTGTCCTGCTTCACTTGCATGACCTTGTCTTCTCTTTCAGTCCACATAATTTGGCCCGTTACTCACTCACTCACTCACTCACTCTCTCTCTCTCTCTCTCTCTCTCTCTCTCTCTCTCTCTCTCTCTCCCTCTATCCTCTCTCTCCCCCTCTCTCTCTCTCCTCTCTTTCTCTCTGGGTCTTTCTCTCTCTCTCTCTCTCTCTCTCTCTCTCCCTCTCTCTGTTTCTCTCTCCCCTCTCTACATATGTATATATATATATATATCCCTCTTTTTCCCCTTTTTCTGTCTCTTTCTCTCCAATTCTTTCCTTTTCTTCTTGTCTAATTTCTCTGTCAACGAAGTATTTGGAAGTCTGTAGCAAGCAAATTTGCATTTATTTGTAAATAGTAATTTATAATTACTTAAATAATTATTGCTTTGCTGTCAAATCCCATGCCGAATGCATAAACATATTTATTTATTTATGTTTATTTGAATGTGTTTGATAACTGGCGTAATTTTGTCTTTCTAGTGTGGAGGAAAACAACTTTTTACAGATGGAAGATATAAAGTAAAGCAAAGTTTTATAGGGACCATGATAGATATGCATTATTATGCAATCTATGGCTGAGAAATGTTTCAATAGTACTGCAAACAAATTTGCTTGGAATCATGATAAAAGCGCTGCTTAGACGCTGGCAGGTGCTGCCATCTAGCGGCCTTACACCAAAATAACAATGGAAGGGAGTGCAGCTGCAACAGAATGAAATCGGAAGAAAACCGCTAACACATGATTCTCTTTTGCCACATACTGACGCAATTCTGATAGTTTTATTAAAGGAAACGTCAATCTTTCTGGAAAGTTGGACTTATTTCAATGTTCACGAAAGATGTTAGAAGGATTTAGTAATAAAAATGCAATAAGCACCTCGTATAAGTAAGTAAAGTCAATTTAAAATCCGTTTCACGCTTGAACTGGATTTTGAATGCGGATTCTTCCACCAATGACGTCATTCATCGGTTGAAGAAAAGAACTTCACTGTCAATTTCCCTCAAAACTATAAGATTTCACAAAAAAAGTTAGAAAAGAAAATTCGTGATATTTTTGCTTAATATTAGGTAAGCTGTAGAAGTTTAAATTGATTTGAGCAGCAAATGCTTACCGAAAGTCACAATGATGTTTACGGAAAGTCACGATGATGCTTGCGGAAAGTCATGATGATGCTTACGGAAAGTCACAATGATGCTTACGGAAAGTCACGATGATGCTTACGGAAAGTCACGATGATGCTTACGGAAAGTCACGATGATGCTTACGGAAAGTCACGATGATGCTTACGGAAAGTCACGATGATGCTTACGGAAAGTCAGGAAGCCACCACTTCCGTCTGTGATTTTCAAATGAACGACAGCTACCAGCGTGCCTAAAATTTTCTATACAGCGATTGTATGAATTAAATTTATGCTTTATAGACATTTTTTGGTAATTTCTCTACTATATTTATCTAGGTGATAATAGTAAATTAAACTGAACGTGCTAAATGACTTGTCCTTTCCTTTAACACACCACAAACTGTTTATGCGATAGCAGTGATATAAACCGAACACGCTAAGGGACTTGTCCTTTCCTATAACACACCACAAACAGTTTAACTGATAGCGGTGATATAAACCGAACACGCTAAATGACTTGCCCTTTCCTTTAACACACCACAAATAGTTTAACTGATAGCGGTTATATAAACCGAACACGCTAAATGACTTGTCCTTTCATTTAACACACCACAAACAGTTTAAGTGATAGCAGAGATATAAACCGAACACGCTAATTTACACGTCCTTTCCTTAAGATATGTGAAGCATGGATTAAGGCACGCGGAAAATTAAAACGACGTAAAAGTTACAGTAGAGCTTTCAAGAAGTTGACGTGAAGAACTTTATTGCACAAAGTCAAAATTGTACATATTTTATAACAGGTTGTTCTAGATTGACCTGTTTTTTGTAAGCAAACCGTAGTACATTTCTTCATAAATGACTTACCTCAAGAATTATTATCACACAATTTCGCGTTCGCGCCATTAGTTCTTTGATGTTACATGTATTTTGCCATTTGCTAGTTTAACGGGTACTAGCACCTGCATTTCATAAAACAACAGGTGCTGTACCTCTCAGTTCAATTGTGTTAGTTTGTGACAAACTACACACGTTCGACAACTCGCCTGTGAGCACAGCGGTAAATTTGAAATTTGAATTTTTATCATAAAACTTGCCTAGTTTTAGTGCAACACACTGAATATCTTACAGTAGCACTGTACTTCAATTTTCTCTTTCGCAAACACGTGCAACACGTTCGTGAAATATTTTTGCTGTTGAAAATTATGTTAGTTTGTGATGTCATCAATAGTTGTGCTCGTCTGCCACTAATGAAGTTTTTAATCTATTATTTAATTATCTGAAACGTTTCTGCAGTATGAATTATTAACTAGCAGAGGTCCCGCAAAAAAATTTGCGTATCAATACACGTATAATCAAAAATACGCGAACATTCTATCTAGTGTTTGTTTACTTACCTAACAAAAACCCAGCAGCAGCAGCTTTTACTGAATTAAACTGAATTTTACTTCTTGGGACGTAGCAGATGGCCAACCGGATAATTACGGCGATGGCGAAAGCTGCGCCATCCTGCGGGCAAATGGGAACACGTGGAATGACTTCTCGTGTAATACAGCAAAATTTCTGTATATTTGTGACTCCTAGGCGACAAGCTAGATTACTTATCACGGAAATCCGAATTTTTGTCCTTTTTTAAGTCGTTCACCTCCGTTCTTGAAAAAGTAAAAAAATCGAATCGATATAGGCTAATATTAAACATGTTTGTATACTGTTGTTACTGATTTGCATACTGATTATTAATAAACGAAACTTAGTGTGGATTTTACTGGTATTTGAGGACAATTTATACGCATTAGTACATGTTCCTATGTAGCAAGTTACCAATTCTTGTATATCACGAGCAGGTGCTTATACACAACTACGGCGTGGAAGATACCGGTTGTTCAAATCATGTTGATGACACCGGTTCTCGTCTGATCACCGTAGTTAAGCAACGTAGAGGTGGGTTAGTACTTGGATGGGTGACCGACTAGGAATACCAGGTGTTGGAGGTACACGCAGCGGTGGGATTCGAACCCACGCCTCCGAAGTAGGTAAGTAAGTAGGTAGGTAAGTAGGTAGGTAGGTAGGTAGATGAGAACCAGAGACGAAGAAGAAGAAGAGGTGTCTTTTGGCGCCGCGGAACAAGAGTCGCGCCTCTTGAAATATCAGTAAGAGAAGCACCTATTACAGCATCCGAAGACTCAAGCATCCAAATTGTAGCTCCCTGAAATTCAATTGAATTGTTTCAAGCCGGACCATCAGGGGATACGGGTGAAGGTACTCTACAGGATGCTGAAGATCACAGAAGCAGGAAATTTGCACAAACGGGTGATGCGTTGCCGTCGCCGCTCACAGCAGTGCTCACAAGACGACTAGGAAATATACAAGTTAGCAGCCTGCCAGCAGTGGACTTCGGTATCTTTTTCGAAAGAAATAAAAAAATCGGCATCAATTTTGTATCGGTTTCGAGAAAAATGAAAAAATCGGCATCAATTGTGTATCGGTTTCGAGAAAAATGAAAAAATCGGCATCAATTCTGTATCGGTTTCGAGAAAAATAAAAAAATCGGCATCAATTCTGTATCGGTTTCGAGAAAAATGAAAAAATCGGCATCAATTCTGTATTGGTTTCGAGAAAAATAAAGAAATCGGCATCAATTCTGTATTGGTTTCGAGAAAAAGTAAAAAAAATTGGTATCGGTATAGATCGTTTTTTTCGGTTTCAGAACAGCACTGATTACCAAATCATAGTTTGAAGAGAAATCATAGGTTAAGAGAGGAAGTAAGTAAGTATTTATATAAACTCCTAATTAAACTTCATAAAACACAAGCATAAGTTAACCTCAATCATGAATATTTGCAACGCCTAGTTCAAAACTGTAATACAGGCTCTTGATAATGAAACAAACAAAAATTTGAGTATAAAAGGTAGCATTTGCAGTCAATGAACAGACACTGCAAAATTGATTAGAATTCTGTGATAAATATCTACCAATATTAACCAAACCACATCTTATTAAACAAACATTAATGAAATTTGAACGGTTGCATTCACCGACATGCAAAACAACAGCCTTTTGTGTAAGGATCCACACAAACTCAATTTCAACAGCCTTCGGTTTCGTTTGAAGGTTCATATAGCCCAACTCAGCAGCAGTATGGACCATCACCGTTGTACAGCATAAACCCAGAACAGCAACCTGCTAATCAACCATTTAAGTATGTTCCTTCACAATCGTCAAATGGACCCTCTAGTTTTGAAGTTGTTCCATTAAGTTCTGCTCAAATATCAGCTCTTGTGGCAGCCAAGGGAAATTCAAAGTGATAGTCGATCCTGACATAAAAAATGACCAGCGATAGCCGATCTTGACATAATAAAAATTGACCAGTGATAGTCGATCCTGACATAAAAAATGACCAGCGATAGCCGATCTTGACATAATAAAAATTGACCAGTGATAGTCGGCCCTGACATGATAAAAACTGACCAGCGATAGTCGATCCTGACATAATAAAAATTGACCAGTGATAGTCGGCCCTGACATGATAAAAACTGACCAGCGATAACCGATCCTGACATAATAAAATTGACCAGTGATAGTCGACCCTGACATGATAAATTTCATCTAATTTGCCCAACTAGTTCACTAAACAAGCTATATTATATCTATGACTCAAGTGCATCTTAGTCAAGCGCAACACTGTTAATGCTAAAGAAAAGGTTTGTCCCAGTCTGTGTTCATTTTTTATCATCTGTTTTCTAGATAAATTACGGATGTGGTAAAATTGATCTTGTTTTATAATATAATGTCTGATCTTGACCTTTGACCTCTGAGTCTTGTGAATAAATTGAGTTAACGGTGACAGATTTAGTGTCTTTCGCCAATCAAAAAGGTTGGTACCATTGTTTTGGTGCAGTGATTGAGTAGCGGCTGCTTTGTAAACTTTTTTTGGCATTTTTTAAATGGAAGTTTATCATGTCGCTTAGTTTAACAGTATTTATTGGCAATCTTTGGGTTTTCATGAAACCGGTCTTAGCAGTCAAGCTGAATTTTGGCATAGCCAAATTATTAATTAAATACTTAATTTAATTAAACTTAAACAATAACAAAAGTTGTTCAAACTCAAATCTTGTAAAAACTAACGTGGCAAGATATACAATTCTATTAATAAAAACGTGATGATAATGATAACAGGATGATGATGATGATAGTCGGATGGTGTAGTTCAATGGTAGTTTGCTAGCTTTCCATCAAGGAGGTCGCGGGCTCGACTCCCCATCGAGCCATACAAAGACTTAAGCAATGACACTGCTAATGTTAGTTTTACGCTTGGAAAAAGGCATAGGATGTTAGTGTTATCACGTACTGTAACTAGTACGAAACTGGAGATATTTCACTTCTGTACAAATTGTAATTGGTTTAGACGCCGTGTAATTATATTTCATTAACTTCTGACAAGTCAAAATTGTGTGATATCCCAGTTTTACTGAAATGTGTTTCATAAAGTCCATCGACAAATTCACTTTGAGCGACAGTAAGTACATTCTTCCACGTTCCACATTTCCCTGGAATAAAAATATGTCCAAATTACTGTAAGGGTTCTACTACATCAGTTGCTTATTTCTAATATAAAATATGTCCAAATTACTGTAACGGTTCTACCACTTCAGCTGCTTATTTACAATGTAAAATATGTCCAAATTACTGTAACGGTTTTACTACTTCAGCTGCTTATTCCCAATGTAAAATATGTCCAAATTACTGTAACGGTTCTACTACTTCAGCTGCTTATTTCCAATGTAAAATATGTCCAAATTACTGTAACGGTTCTACTACGTCAGCTACTTATTTCCAATGTAAAATATGTCCAAATTACTGTAATGGTTCTACTACTTCAGCTGCTTATTTCCAATGTAAAATATGTCCAAATTACTGTAACGGTTCTACTACGTCAGCTACTTATTTCCAATGTAAAATATGTCCAAATTAATGTAATACTTCTACTACACCAGCTACTTATTTCCAGTGTAAAATATTTCCAAATTACTGTAACGGTTCTACTACTTCAGCTGCTTATTTCCAATGTAAAATATGTCCAAATTACTGTAACGGTTCTACTACTACAGCTGCTTATTTCCAATGTAAAATATGTCCAAATTACTGTAAGGGCTCTCTACTTCAGCTGCTTATTTCCAGTGTAAAATATTTCCAAATTACTGTAACGGTTTTACTACGTCAGCTACTTATTTCCAATGTAAAATATGTCCAAATTACTGTAATGGCTCTACTACTTCAGCTGCTTATTTCCAATGTAAAATATGTCCAAATTACTGTAACGGTTCTACTACTTCAGCTGCTTATTTTCAATGTAAAATATGTCCAAATGACTGTAAGGGCTCTCTACTTCAGCTGCTTATTTCCAGTGTAAAATATTTCCAAATTACTGTAACGGTTTTACTACGTCAGCTACTTATTTCCAATGTAAAATATGTCCAAATTACTGTAATGGCTCTACTACTTCAGCTGCTTATTTCCAATATAAAATATGTCCAAATTACTGTAACGGTTCTACTACTTCAGCTGCTTATTTTCAATGTAAAATATGTCCAAATGACTGTAAGGGCTCTCTACTTCAGCTGCTTATTTCCAGTGTAAAATATTTCCAAATTACTGTAACGGTTTTACTACGTCAGCTACTTATTTCCAATGTAAAATATGTCCAAATTACTGTAATGGTTCTACTACTTCAGCTGCTTATTTCCAATGTAAAATATGTCCAAATTACTGTAACGGTTTTACTACGTCAGCTACTTATTTCCAATGTAAAATATGTCCAAATTACTGTAACGGTTCTACCACTTTATTGTGAACTACGCACAAGCAGCCATTACTGATAAACATAATTTATTCACCAGACATCACAATTAGATAAATACATAACAATCCTCCCCTCTAGATATAAACTAGCATCAAAATAAACTTAACACATTTAGGAAAATCAACAAAAGATAGTTTTTGAAATGTGCAATACAACTTCAATGCACAACGAATACACCACTGTGAACTTACACAGAATTAGGTATTATTTAACTTGTTTGATTCTCTCTCAAACCATTTAAATTTACACAGTAAAGTAATTTGGGGAAAACCCATCAAACAGCCAGAGTAATATGTACTGAATTCTCAAAATAATTGAACATAACTATAATGAATTGCGACAACTAAAACACGTAAGTAACAAGTAGACCCAAGTACGTGTAATATAACTCTAATTAGGTATAGTCTACCAAAAGAAATCTTCAATCAGAATAACTATTATAAGCTATAATGACAATTAGCCAATGAAAATACAAACACCAATTTGTATGTGCCCTAATACAGAAATTCCAAATCAGTACTAAATTATTTCAATTAAGGTACCGATTTGCAAACAAATCACACAGACTCAATCAACCTATCAGGAGCCTTCCTGATTCTACTGGATCGTCTAACAGGTTCTACAGGTGGTTTAGGCAATACCGTTACTGGATGATTTTCTTCAAAAATTGAAGGTTTGTCTACAGTCGGCAAATCATCATCATAATTTTTAACTGATTCAGCAATGGAACTTGAATCTTTTACAGGCAATGTTTCAGATTCAGCCACAGGCTGAGTAACTGGAACTTCGATTACATCATCTGTAGACCCATCCAATTTTACACAATCATCATCCTTAACGAATTCTCCACTTTTCAGCATATGATTTACATGTATATGCTTAACCTGATAACCAATCTTAACTCTGTACCTAACAATACCAATTCTCTTTAGAACTTTGCCAATGTCCCACTTAAGCACACCTCCACGGTGATTCCTCACCCTAACTGTCTCACCTACAGAGAATTCACGAACAGTTTTATCATGATCAACTGTTTTCTCCTGCTTACTAACCACTTCCTCTCTTAAATCTGGCTTTAACATACTAAATCTAATTCTAGGCATTCTCTGCAACATAAGTTCTGCTGGACTACGTCCAGTTGTACTATGTGGAGTATTCCTATAAGTAAGTAAAAAGTTATTCAGCATTTTACAAATAGTCATGTAAGGTATATTCTTAGCTTCCATCATGCATTTAGTTAAAGCTAATTTTGCAGTTTGAACATTACGTTCAGCAGCACCATTACTCTGTGCATGGTAAATAGGAGAAACAGAATATTTTACACCATTTGATTTCAAGAAGTTCTCAAACTCTTCAGATACCAGTTGAGGCCCATTGTCAGATACTAATTCAACAGGTAGCCCAAAAGAAGCAAACCAAGTACCAAGTACTTCGATTGTTCTCGTAGAAGTTGTAGATGGCATATACTGTATCTCTAACCATTTAGAATAGGCATCAACCAAGATAAGGAAATGCTTCCCATCAATCTCAAAGAAATCAATGTGCACTCTCTCCCACAGACGGAAATTTCCAAGGAATTACTGGTGCACGCACTGGATTATTTCTAACACTAAGGCATACACTACAGCCTTTTACTAAATTTTCGATATCAGCATCTAAGCCAGGATACCAAAAATAAGAACGAGCTAAAGCTTTCATACGTACCATTCCAAAATGCTCACGGTGCAATTCGTCAAGTAGTTGAGACTGGAAATGGGGTGGTATAATGACACGTAACCCCCAAAGAAGACAACCATTGTCATTAGACAACTCATGGCGTCTAAGAAAATAAGGCATTAAAGGACTATTTTGATCTACCTGAGCCGGCCAACCGTTCATGACATGATACCATACTCTAGACAAAACAGGATCTTTACGAGATTCTTCACTGATACTCTTTGCTGTAACTGGCAAATCATTTACATAAGAAAAATAATTAACATCCAACTCAGTTGCTAAAGTACAACCAGATAATGGAAACGTAGACAAGGTATCAGCATTTTCATGCTCACTTGACTTCCTGTAACGGATGTCATATTCATAGCCCATAAGAATTAAAGACCAACGCTGTAGTCTTAACGCAGCAAGAGTAGGCACAGCTGTTTTTGGCCCAAAGATGGCAGTCAAAGGCTTATGATCGGTATACAATGTAAAATGCCGCCCATACAAATATTTGTGAAACTTCTGAACACCATACACTATGCCAAGTGCCTCCTTTTCAATCTGACTGTAACCCTTCTCTGCAGCTGTCAAGGTTCTAGACGCATAAGCAATCGGACGTTCTTCGCCATTTTCCATGATGTGCGATATGACACAACCAACACCAAATGGTGAAGCATCACATGCCAAGGTGAGTGGCTTCTTTAAATCATAGTGCACTAGCAATGAATCACTAGTTAAGCACTGTTTAACTTTACCTAGTGCACTGTCACACTCTGATGACCATTTCCATGGAACACCTTTTTGCAACAACTGGTACAAAGGAGCAAAGGTAGTTGATAAATCAGGCAAGAAATGTGAGTAGTAATTTACAATACCTAAGAATGATCTAAGCTCAGAAACATTTCTGGGAGTTTTAGCTTTAATAATGGCTTCTACCTTTTCTTCGGTAGGTCTAACTCCAGCTGGCTCAATCATATGACCTAAAAATTCAATACTTTGAACACCTACATAACATTTATCTCTGCCTAGATGTATATTATGGTTAGCTAATCTAGTAAGTACATTATCTAGCAATTTAACATGCTCCTTGTCATCACGTGCACTAATTAAAATATCATCTATTTTACAACATGTATGCTCAACACCACACAAAATTTTATCCATCATTTTCTGGAAAATTGCTGGCGCAGTTTTCACACCAAAAGCAAGACGTTGATACTGGTAAAGGCCTCGATGAGTGTTCACAGTCAGTAATTCTTTAGACTCTTCATCTAGTTCTAGCTGTTGATACGCATTTTTTAAATCCAACTTGGTAAAAATTTTACCACCTGATAGGGTCGCAAACATATCAGCTGTTATCGGAAAATCATGCGGTTCGTCTTCCACCACCTGATTTACTGTAACCTTATAATCACCACAAATCCTGACCTTCCCAGTTTTCTTTTTGGGGACAACCACTATTGGAGCAGCCCATTTGCTATTTTCCACTTTCTTTATAATACCATTATTTTCTAACCGGGTTAACTCCTCATCCACAGCATCCTTAAGAGCATACGGTACTGGTCGTGGTCTCCAAAATATAGGTCTTGCACCTTGTTTAAGCTCAATGTGTGCTTTGTAGCTTTCAATCGGTTTACTACATGACTGAAAAACTGACTTGTGTTTTTCCATCACACTATCAACTGTGGCACCACATGTAGGCTTATATACGTTAAAAATTTCAGACCAATTTAGCTTAAGATGCTGCAACCAGTTTCGTCCCAACAACGGAACACGATCACCTTTAACCACAACAAGTGGAAGGGTCACTTGCTGACCTGCATAGCACACACTAACATGTATTTGACCTAACACCGGTACTTCATTACCACAGTAACTACGAAGTTTTAAATTAGTGCGTTGCAAAGGCAGAATAGAAAATTTTTCCTGATACTCAGTTTCTGATACAACTGATACCATAGCTCCAGTATCTACTGTAAACAAAACTGGCTTCCTGTTCACAATGACACTCACTTGGTACTCATTTGTAGTAGCACTTTTTGCTGTACCAAGATTATACAAGGAACTAATTTGAACCACGTCAGCACAATCACTGTCTGGATTAACACTATTGGTATTTCCAGGTAGTCCACGTCCACTTCCACGTCCAGAACCACGTCCACTTCTACATACCTTTGCGATATGCCCAATTTTTGAACATTTATAACATTTGGCATTCCTAAACTGACATCTCCATGCCTCATGCGCACCCAAACACCGACCACATTTACTTGAAACATGCAGTTTATTTACAGTCATCGGGTAACTAGGTTTTACCAATTTCCTTCTCAAATTTTTACCTCTTCCAGTGTAGTTTACCTCGGATGAACCATATCCGCTGCCAGAAAGTGTACTTGTGTCTCGTGTAGCTGCCTCCATATTTAATGCTATCGCCCGAGCTGTATTCCACGTTAAATCAGAGCTTTCCAATAATTTCTTTTGTATTAATCCAGCACGAAGCCCACACACAAAAGTGTCACGCAAGTTGTCAGACAGCTCTTGAGCTGAAAATTCGCAATATTTACTGCATTTCTGTAGCTCTACAATATATTCCGCAATGGATTCACCTTCACGCTGTTTTCTGTCACGGAGCCTTAGTCTCTCGGCTATCTTATTACGGCGTGGTTTATAATAATCCGATAATTTATTTGTCAGTTCCACATAAGTTTTCGTATTCACCGGATCTGGCGTTACAAGAGAGGACACTAAGCTAAACGCTTCCGGACCAATTAATGACAAGAAAACATCTACCTTCTGTTGGTCATTAATACTATTCGCTCTCATCCACGCTTCTAACCGCTGCTGGTAGTTACACCAATCTTCCTTACTGGAATTAAACTCGCCACACTTCAGCTGCTTATTTCCAATGTAAAATATGTCCAAATTACTGTAACGGTTCTACCACTTCAGCTGCTTATTTACAATGTAAAATATGTCCAAATTACTGTAACGGTTTTACTACTTCAGCTGCTTATTCCCAATGTAAAATATGTCCAAATTACTGTAACGGTTCTACTACTTCAGCTGCTTATTTCCAATGTAAAATATGTCCAAATTACTGTAACGGTTCTACCACGTCAGCTACTTATTTCCAATGTAAGATATGTCCAAATTACTGTAACGGTTCTACTACTTCAGCTACTTATTTCCAATGTAAAATATGTCCAAATTACTGTAACGGTTCTACTACGTCAGCTGCTTATTTCCAATGTAAAATATGTCCAAATTACTGTAACGGTTTTACTACTTCAGCTGCTTATTTCAAATGTAAAATATGTCCAAATTACTGTAATGGTTTTACTACTTCAGCTGCTTATTTCAAATGTAAAATATGTCCAAATTACTGTAATGGTTCTACTAAATCAGCTGCTTATTTCACGTAAGTCATTCTTTAAAAAATACATTGTTCCCTTTCAATATTTTGGAGAGTGGGTTGTCTTGATCTACTGTTTAAGATTTGATCCGGTTTTCCTTTAATGTTCGACACGAAATAATACCTTATTTCACTTACATGTTAAATTTTACTAGCAAAAGGCACTCTGTGAATAAACAAACATCATCAGACGTTTTTAATTGGCTAGTTGTTTATACGTAAAACGAAGTCGCAAAACATAAAAATGATTAGAATTTGAAGCCCACCTCTTCTCATCATTGACATTGCAAAGTCGCCTCTTTCAATATGCGTTAAGCTTGGGGTGTCACTTTTCATTTTACAAAATGTGGTTTTTTCAATGATGGTGTCGATTTGATGTTCTGTCAACTTTTTTCCCAAAAATTCTCCAACAGTTTTCACCTGGCTTCTCAAATCCTGAAAAAATTATAAAACGTTGAAACATCAGCCCAAAAGATTTCCGTTTCGCCAATAGATGGCGCCAGCGATCTTGCATGATGCTAGAACAGCATTAAATTTCTTAAGCATAAGAATACTTATATTGTTTACAAAAATTGATTTTTTTACTAAAGAAATATTCCTTCGATTTAAAATTGTAATAATAATTCAACCATTTACTTTTAGCATTGTTTCAAAGTGTAAATACAAGACATTATCCCAATGACGGATTTCCCAAAACTCTTTGTTATGCTTCCAGTAAGAACCGTATTGACCTAGAAAAAATATTTTTAGCTATAGAAAGCATTAACTCAAGCAATAACAACATTCTATGCTCAGTGGAACAGAAAATATTTTAATTTAGGGTGAAAACTCACGGCGAAATGGACCATGCACTACTTTGTTGGTTATGAATCCGGCATAAACTACTGCAGGTCTGCGAGGAAATTAAATATTTGGCTTCAGCATCAATATATTGAGTAAAATGTAATAACGTGAACCAGCTGAATAAGCTTTATCACTTCGAGTTGCCCAGACAACAGGAACCCCTCTTTTCCTCCTTGGTGTAGTCCAAAGGAAAGCGGAGCGATACGTTTGGCTCCAGGTTGGCTGCAGGAGGTGCCGGAGTCAGTGAGCATGCTGCACTGGTCCGCCTTCGGGGCTCCACTCCACTGATGTGGAAGGTTCGCTCCTCTACACATGGCCGTTGGGTTACTTGACCTCCTCCGCCCTCTAGCCGTTGGCTGCTTATGCAGCTCCTCTGCCTAGTGTCGAGATACAGTGTGGGCATCCCGCAAGCCTACAGCACCTGGTATACCTAGGCGGTCACCCATCCAAGTACTAACCAGGCACACTATAATATGGTACCACTATAACTCACTGCAACATTATACAAGAAAACCGCCATATCACGTTGAAAACACCTGTTCTCGTCTGGTCACCGAAGTTAAGCAACGTAGAGCCTGGTTTTTACTTGGATGGGTGACCCATAGGTGACCCTGATCGTTGAGTAGGACGTGCATAAACTGCTTTTGCCTAGGATGTCAAACTACCTAGAGTCGACCCTGTTTATGTGACATATTTTGTTCAAAGGCTTATGTTTCTAATAATTATTACGCAAATAAGAATTTAAAGGGGTTACTTCTTGAAAATATATAATTATGGCGTCCGTCAGCTTTCCTGCATGTCTTGCACAGCTAAGTATAGACAATAAACTAGAGTTCTTTTCTGGTAGCAAACTAACAATTCTCAGCAATGAAGAAGTCGTGGAAGAACTGATCAAACGTGTAGTCATCATAGCCATTCTTCAGAAACGAGGGATACTTTATGTTCCTCAAGAAATGAAAGAACGAAACCACGACGTCCTTGGGATTCCTTGTTATACATATCATCTGCAAATAGCAGAGATAGTTGAAATTTAGGTTGTTTTATATTGATAACATTTTCACCTGTACCAACAGACTTAAAAGAAAACCGGACGATTGTGTAATCATTAGTTCAGAATGAAAAATGCTCTAAAATATTGAAAACTGCAACAGCTTTTTTTCGGTCAAAGTTTAGTTTAAATAATAATTACCTCAGTTACTCAAATTTTGATAAACTTTTAAAGCTTTTCAATCTACTAAGATTGGCCTAAAAAAATTGGCAGACTTTTTGTCGCATTCGCGTGACCGACAAATAAAAGGCGGTATAGTGATAACCATGTTATTGAACTGCGGTGTTAGTTTCTGACGTCATATGACGTAGAACCCCAAGTTCGTGACATCACGCGTTTAAGCAGTAACACTTGCGCAAACGTGCTTGACGCCTGCCATTGCACAAACTGTGGCTAGTTTCTGGCGTAAGCAATGGCTGTGTTCGGTTGCCATTAATTAACTTTCTAAGCTAAATATTAAAATATAAAAAACAATTGTTAACTTTTATAGGCAAGAAAATTTATATTTTGGACAGTAAATTAAAATAAGATTGAGTCTAATCAATCGTCCGGTCTTAATACACACTACAGATAGATTACAAGTCAGAAACAGATAGACCATTGCAGACTGTTCCTGTAATTATATTGTTCCTGTAATTATATTGTTCCTGTAAATATATTGTTCCTGTAATTATATTGTTCCTATAATTATATTGTTCCTATAATTATATTGTTCCTGTAAATATATTGTTCCTATAATTATATTGTTCCTGAAATTATATTGTTCCTGTAATTATATTGTTCCTGTAAACATATTGTTCCTCTAATTATATTGTTCCCTTAATTATATTGTTTTTGTAATAGTAATGAAATTATAATAATACTGCTGCTGTAACAATGTGTCTGATTACGCTGACGGCTTTCATGCTACAAACCTTTGGGGTCACTTTTCTACTTTGCAAGTCTTCCGGTAGCAAATGTAGAGGTATGTGCGTTTTAAACAATCGAGGTGATTTGAGTGAGTCCCAGTCAAACATTGGCACTTCACCTCTGAGCATGTCATCCATTTTGTCTTCGTAAAAATTGAGCGGGAACTCCAACATTGGTACCAAGCTTGTAATTGACTTGCCTCCATAGAATGTTGTGTCACAATCATTCATGATTAGCCAGACAATGGCTTGCATCCACGTTGTACCTTAAAGGAAAACCGGATGATTGTGTAAACACGAGTGCAGAATAAAGAATGCTCTAAAATATTGAAAACTACAATAGCTTATTTTAAATCAAAGCTTAGATTAAATAATAATTACCTCGGATACTCAAATTTCGGTAAACTTTCAAAGCTACGGCGCGGCTCAGTGAATCTACTAAGATTGGCAACGGCGCCTTTTTGTCACGTTCGCGTGGCCGACAAATAGAAGGTGGTACCGTGATAAGCATGATCATGAACTGCAGGGTTAGTTCCTGACGTCATATGATGTAAAGGCCGTTATTCGTGACATCATGCGTTTAAACATTACTCTATGACCTATCCAAATGTGCTTGATGCGCATGGGAAGACGCCTGCCATTGCACAAACTGTGGTTAGTTTCTGACGTAAGCAGTAGTTGTGTTCGGTTGTCGTTAATTAAGTTTCAAAGCTAATTATTCAAATATAAGGAACAAGTGCTAACTTTTATAGACAAGAAAATGCATATTTTGGATCGTAAATTAGAATGATATCAAGTTTGATTTAGCTAGGTACTGAAAAGTTTGTCAAGTAAAGCTTAATGCATGAACTCTTGGGCGAAGTATTGCCAGGTCACAACAGGAGCACATATAATAATAATAACACATATACTATCACTTATAAGTAAATATCTAAATATAAGGGACATCTGGCAACCCTATATATATATATATATATATTTATAGTTATATGTACATGTTATATATACGAACACACATATGCATGGACTATATATACCATTAGTATGCAAGCACTAATAACAAATACGGCAACAATTCTATCACTAAACAAGGAGTTCAACTTTGGAATACCCTGCCATCAAATTTAAAACAAATCAAGTCTTTCGATGAATTCAAATCAAAATTAAAAATACATACCTTAAATCGTTTTGAAAACCCTACATACGTAAACGATAATATATATTCATCCGCAAATTTTATTTACCCACGTCCATTTTAAATTATATATATATATTTTATATAGTCTATTATAATTTCCGTGTAACATTATAATGTATATTTTGTTATATTAAATTTTTGGCACAGTAGTTTTTAGTTTGCACTGGACGCATTTGCCTTCAACAGTTTTGTGAATTTTATTCTCATGATGCGATGTTCTTTTATGCTTTTATAGTTATGAATATCCATTTTTTATGGCAGTTAAAGATTATTATACATATGTATATATATATATATGCGTATTAGATATTCGTTAACTTGCAGCATGTGATCAACACTTACCCGATCTTGGAAACGTCACAATTATTACGTCATCTTCTCTGAGTTTGAGGCTTCTCACTGCTGGCATATGAGGCACCATGTAACTGCTTAAAATAATGTCCTCGTATCGCACTCTAGGGCTGGGAAGATCGTCGTTTGACATCATTAATTTTCACGAAACGATTATTCTAGACTTCGAATAATTCCTAGCGCTGGCACTGTACTCGTTGAATTAAACTTGATAGCATAATATTCAAACCCGCTGTAAATTCTGCTTCAGTGTGGATGTTTAAATCAAAATATGCATATACAACGGCAGGTAATAGGTAGCTTGCATTTCTCAGTGGTAAGATACTATAGATCCAAAGCTGGTCAGGCCAACAACACTGTCCTTGAAAACCAAATCCTTGGACCCTGGACTGTTTTGATTTCACAGTTTGTACAGAGCCTGGCAAAAGCAGAGAAGTCAGCAGGAGCAAAGCAGAAGTGTGATTGGACGTTTGGAGACGTGGACAAACTAACGCTTTTAATTAACAATCTTTTTAATTAGCAAATAACGGTTTTATTTGTCTATCTGTCTGTCTGTCTGTCTGACTGTCTGTCTGTCTGTCTGTTTGTCTGTCTGTCTGTCTGTCTGTCTGTCTGTCTGTCCGTCTGTCTGTCTGTCTGTCTGTCTGTCTGCATGCATGCATGCATGCATGCATGTATGTCCGTCCGTCCGTCCGTCCATCCGACCGTATGTATGTATTGTTGTATGTATGTATGTATGTATGTATTGTTGTATGTATGTATGTATGTATGTATTGTATGTATGTATGTCTGTCTGTTGGTCTGTCTGTCTGTCTGTCTGTTTATATCTGACCGTTTACGTTGAAATGATTTTTTGTGCTTGTGAAAGTTGAGAGTTGCTTCAGTCAAGACGTACAGTAGACTACGTTAATTTGCAATCCAATATGACTGTTTATTTTACAATACATTGTAAAGTCATTCTTGTTCTTTACTTTACAAATTAAAAATACCAACAAATTGTTAACATAATTTTAACAATTCTGCATCATCTAAATAAACAAAATAAATAACTTAACTTGTGAGGTGTGTACTGTACTTTGCATGACAATTGAGATTACTTACAGTAATTATTAGTATACGTTCTTATTGTAATAACTGCTCTATTTAACAATAATACGACGTACTTTAGCAATTATTTACTATTATTGGTATTCTTTATTGCTAAAATGTTACATACAATGTAAACGTGAAATTAAAATTATATTTACATAAAAATTTGTATGTAACCAGTTTAGAAAAAGCAAACGTGTCATTATTATAGGCCTACACAACCAAACTAATATACATGTAAAAACTAAATTATATACAAATATTTAGAAAATTATAAAATTTATGCAAAGTTCACAATGCAAAAACATTAAGAACTAAATTAAATATATATAAACATGATTACAAGCAGTTGAAAAATTTTGGAACATCGAATATTGCTCTTTGTTTTTTGTAAATATCAGTTACTACAGTAACCGTTAATTGTAGGATAGGTTTGCAGTCTCGTTACGACGTCACTCATTGCCATTATTACGTCACCTAATGCCATAGCTACGTCACTCAATACTATTACTACGTCACTCATTGCCATTAATACGTCACTCATTGTCATTATTACGTCACTCATTGTCATTACTACGTCACTCAATACCATTACTACGTCACTCATTGCCATTGCTACGTCACTCTATACCATTATTACTTCA
>JAQGDQ010001132.1:2500-20000 GCA_030141605.1 Tubiluchus corallicola | reverse complement strand
ATATTTTCTAACCGTCATTTTCTACTAATGTCTAATGTAATCTTGTAGTAAAACTTGTGTAGTTATAGCCAGTTCTTACTGTAAATAGTTATAAAGTCTGTTGTGGTGAGGATCCTAAATCATGTTGTTCAAACTGTCTGATCCAATCCTAATTTAATTATGTCTAACTAACAAGCAAAACTCTTACCACATAGACCATCCATGCACATTGTTTCACTAGGGCAACAGTCACAAGCTTCATCTCCTATTTTATAAGGTTTGAATTCGTTTGGGGGTACATTTCCACTGCAAATAATGATTTGAAACAAGTCAGGTCAGTACAGAAAAGTTTTGGTTGTGTGTAAGTAAGTGAGTGAGTGAATGATTGAGTGAGTGAGTGAATGAGAGTGTGTGTGTGTGTGTGTGTGTGTGTGTGTGTGTGTGTGTGTGTGTGTGTGTGTGTGCGGGTGTCCATGTATGTGAGTCAGTGAGTGAGTGAGTGAGTGAGCGTTTTTGTGAGAGTAGTTGAGTAAGTGAGTGAATGACTGTGTATGTATGTGAATGCATGTGTGAGAGAGTAAGTGAGTGACTGAGTAAGTGAATGGAGTGATGTTTTCGTGTATGTGTGTGTGTGAGTGAATGCGTGAGTGGGTGAGTGAATGAGTAAGTGAGTGGAGTGTGTTTGCGCGTGTGGGTGTGTGGGTGTGTGGGTGCGTGTCCATGTGTGTGAGTCAGTGAGTGAGTGAGTGAGCGTTTGTGTGTGAGTTGGCGTGTGTGGGAAGTTGAGTAAGTGAGTGAATGACTGTGTATGTCTGTGAATGCGTGTGAGTAGATACGTGTTCGAGAGAGTAAGTGAATGACTGAGTAAGTGAATAGAGTGATGTTTTCGTGTATGTGTGTTTGTGTGTGTGTCCGTGTGTGTGAGTGAATGAGTGAGTGAGTGGAGTGTGTGTGCGTGTGTGTCCGTGTGCGTGATTGAGTCAGTGAGAAATATAAAACTACTAAAGCAGCACAGTTGGTATATTTGTTAACAGTCCTAGACACCTAAGCATTGGTAACTCGAAGTTAGGCAACAAGGTGTTGATCGCAGCTTTATAAGCACACTCATAAAATCTCTCAAAATATCAAAACTAAACTATGTAAGTTAAATATCAAGACAAAACTAGATAAAAGATAAAGGAGAGAGAGAGAGAGAGAGAGAGAGAGAGAGAGAGAGAGAGAGAGAGAGAGAGAGAGAGAGAGAGAGAGAGAGAGAGAGAGAGAGAGAGAGAGAGAGAGAGAGAGAGAGAGAGAGAGAGAGAACAACCACTTTAGATTGTTGTAATGTGTGTGACACTTGATTATAGTTGTCTAAGCAGGTCTATTTAGATTTGGCTATTGACTACCCTCGACTTAATATCTTTTCCAGAGTAGCAGTTTTGAATTCAATAATAAGACTGTTATGTTGCAAACTTTGTATTTTTGTAACGTAATTTCGAATGATTAACCCTTTCAGTTGCAAATAATTTTTTAATAAGAAAATCTCCATCTTGTTTACACATAATAATTATTTTTTCTACCTGTGCCTGCGTGATAAATGCAGCCTGTATCCCACGGGATACACTGGGATTCAATGGAAGCATAAAATGTGCTTCATTTTGCAACTGCGGGTAATTTTCTAAAGTATTTAAGACATTTAGGATGCATGCTATCCTGATCTGTACAAAGTCATCTCTAAAGTACAGTATCTTGCGCAGTTTTTTATGCTATGTAGATTTTTTAGTTTGCCATTTTATCACCATTTTTAGTCTATTGTTATTGGCTTAAATCAAAATAACTATTAACAGATCAAATAACTGTCAGTTTTGAAATTTTGTTAATTTTAAAGCTAGAAAACATTCTCGTATCCCACGGGATACAACGGGTATGAAAGGGTTAAATAATTTGTAACATAACAGTTTATTTCGTATATGATAACCAAGGGATTAAATTTATCAACATAATTATGCTCATATTAACTATTATTTTACTACTTCGATCATCTCGATTCTGTTTGCCTGGTAGATTCGTATATTAACTATGCTGTGATTGTTGAACATCAATGAACTTTTTGCAACATAGTTATCTTAATGAACAACTTTGCTAGTTAGTTTTTGCCATGCTTTGGTCTTTTAGTATTTACCAACTTACTACCTACGTTTACCTTGCAATTATAAACTCTGATAGAAAGAACAACTCACGCTGTACAGTAAACGCAGGAAATCAAATTGTATTCACCGCAGTCTTTAAATCCACAACCAACTGAGTCAGTCTCAGCCCACACAACCTGTGAATTGTAAAATTCATCCATTTCAGTTATCATACTAATAGTAAAGAGAGAGAGAGAGAGAGAGAGAGAGAGAGAGAGAGAGAGAGAGAGAGAGAGAGAGAGAGAGCAGGAAGGGGAAAGAGAGAGAGCGAGAGAGAGAGAGAGAAAGAAAGAGGAGAGGAGGAATGGGGAGAGAGGGAGAGAGAGAAAGAGTGAGAGAAAAAGAGAAAAGGTAAGGGAAAGAGAGAGAGAAGAGAGAGGGGGTGTAAGTGAGAGAGAGAGAGAGAGAGAGAGAGAGAGAGAGAGAGAGAGAGAGACAGAGAGAGAGCGAGAGAGAGAGAGAGAGAGAGGAGAGAGAGAGAGAGGAGAGAGAAAGTAACAGAAAGGAGAGAGAGAGAACGTAAGAGAGAGAGAGAGAGAGAGAGAGAGAGAGAGAGAGAGAGAGAGAGAGAGGGAGAGAGAGGAGAGAAAGAAAAAGTGAGAAAAAGAAAGAGAGAGAGAGAGAGAAAGAAAGAAAGAAACACAGAGAAAGAGAGAGGAGGAGGCGAAGGAGATGGAGATGGAAGCAAAAGACTGTGTCTCCATATGTCTCTCTCTCAACATATCTCTTAAATACATATTAGATGGATTTGGTCTTAGCCAATGTTGGATGTCACTCACAGTCCATCCCTGTTCATAACAGATTCATCCTTGATGATAGCCACATCATTTCTTTGTATTTCTTTTACAATTTTATATTCTTTCTTCTCTTCTGCTCACCTTACTTACTTACACTATTATTTTACGGTCATGTCGTCCCTTTCATTGTTCACCTCTTTTATTCTACCTCCAAAACTTAACAAAACAGCCTGTATTGCAGTTAGGCTTTTCTTGTCCTTGTTTCTAGCTCAGCTGCAAGCAGCTCACTTATTAATTGCTCCCTTGATAA
This sequence comes from Tubiluchus corallicola, assembly GCA_030141605.1. Taxonomy (NCBI): domain Eukaryota; kingdom Metazoa; phylum Priapulida; class Priapulimorpha; order Priapulimorphida; family Tubiluchidae; genus Tubiluchus; species Tubiluchus corallicola. The sequence goes on along the minus strand of JAQGDQ010001132.1, from coordinate 16,806 downwards.
GTAATTTTCATTTTGTTCACTTGTTGTGTAGTTGTACTTACAATATGTGTGTGTGTGTGTGTGTGCGCGCGTGCGTGCGTGTGTGTGTGCGTGCGTGTTCGTAGTTGTAATGGGTTTTTCTCTAATAAACAATAACAAACAATGCCTAAGCTTTCGCACTTACCTGCGTAAAATGGCCGATGACTGCAGTTGTTTCCACTCCCCATGTAAAATTCACAACTTCGCCGTACCAAAAGTCTATCGCTCCTTCCAAATCTAGTATTGTACCAAACGCTAGATTCTCTCCACAGGCAGAGTATTCAGCTAAGAAAAAACACAGATTCACCGACAGTCTGACAAAAATGTTGAAGTTGCGAAGACAGAGAAACAATATAGTTGAACTTGAACTGTTGATCAAGCAGTTAAACTGAACTCGAGATTTGACTGTTAATTTGTGTGAAATTTGTTAAAATGTTTTTGCTTGCAGTTTCATGACATCATCTTCATTAGATAACGTAGCACCAATCATAATTCGATGCCATGATTTGCTGATTTGCTGCCACATGCCAATTGTTTAAAGGACAAGAAAAGGGGTACCCGAAGTTGGTTGCAGAAAAATCGCCTTAAAAAATTATACTACTTTACAGGAATTTAATGCATGTATCGTACTCGAGTTGAAAAGAATTTTTGTCTTCATTTTAAATCTCCCGCAATATTGTTCCGAGGTACCCTTACATGACGTCACATAAGCATAACGCAAATCATGGGAAGAAAAGGCAATGTTAAGTTATGTCTTATTAAACTTTCCGTGCAAAGTTATGTTACTTTACATTTCGCTTACCTGCCTGAAAGACTTAGGTAACTAGAAAAGAAAATTATTTATGATTTAAAGTTTTTTCACCAATTGGTAAAATGTTGTTGTCTCACCTCCAGGGTGCATCACTCACTAACCAAAATTTTTCATCTTGTTGACAAAATACAGTATTTTAAAATTTTACTTAGTTAGTGACGTGTCTAGTGCCAAAGTGTCCCCGTGTCCAAATGTCTCGTGCTGAAATGTCACGTCTGACGCTCAGGTGAATGAGTTACGTAAACAGTAGCAGTGAGCAAACAGAAGCGCGCCATCTAGTGAAGAAATTTAGTAAGTGCTTGCGAAAGTAAAGAAGTAATAAACCATTAAAGTACGCACCGGATATGTTAGCCCTTTCTTCATTAGTGGTGTGTTCGAACACGCAGTTGTCAACATGTTGCTGTGCAAAATCTGCAGCTTCTGTGTTCCATCTCTACAAAATGTAACAACGAAATTAAAGAAACAGGCACTTATTAAATAATAATAATAATAATAATAATAATAATAATAATAATAATAATAATAATAAGAATAATAATAATAATAATAATAATAATAAGAATAATAATAATAATAATAATAATAATAATAATAACAACAACAACAACAACAACAACAACAACAATAATAATAATAATAATGATCTTTCTTTAAAGTCGGCTTTTGGGTCAACAATTAACATTAGCTCAAAGAGCTATTATCGCCGGCTGTAAATAACAACCTACAACTACATAACAGAGAGTACTATTACCCCATTTTTTCCCTAAATACCACGCGTCAGGCAGGGCAAAGCAGTTACCATTTTTTAAAGTCTTTGGTATGACTCATTATATGGTCTTTGGTACGAATTGTTATACTTTATTCAAGCTAGGGGTTTTGCAGTGGTATTGTACCACCTGTAGGTGGCGACACATATTGTTTATAGTAGCAGGTGAATGTTTGAATAGATAATTGTGCGTGAAACAGGTATAGAACCAGCTAAAAAACCTGCAGGAGGACAATTGCACAGAAGGATTTAAACACTTCAGCATTGACCCTTAGAAATAAACTTGGGACATTGCGGCGAGCAGGGAGTCCTGCCCTAGGGAGGTGAGCAGAATCATGTCCCTGGACGTGTGATTCATTGGATGATGATGATAAAACAGGTATAATGAATATTAGGCGTACAGAATACAGAATGAAAAACATCTAATTGTAATTCATCAGACAAGTCATGTAAACACATTCTGACTAAAAAGACTAGAGCTTTTTTATACACTGTGCTACCTTCTTATAAAATAATCTCCAACAACATAATTGTGTAGCTTGTATCGTTTAATCTGAAAACAAATAAAATAATTTTATATAATTTTGCTCAATTTTACAGCGAAATCTAAACCAAATAGATCTAATTGACTTTAACAAAGTTTTACGCAAATTATAAAATCTAATCTTTAGTCTTTTTAATAAATAAAGGTTCAAGACTTAAGAAATTTATAAATCAACTTACATGGTGATCTTCTTTAAGTGTAATTATGAAATTATAATAACGAATCAATGAATGACGCTAAACAATGTGTAACTGCAGTGTGTGATTGCCTGAGTTACTCCAATCTACAGGTAAGTGTACAGATAAAAGTCACATGACCTGTTTAAAAAGGAAACCAATTTATAGCAGAAAAGAGGGGGCAATACAAGTTGAATCAGCACATACACTTACCATTTTTAACATATTAGCAGCTGGTTTATCATCGTCTGCAACATCTGGAAGGTCTCTTCTGTATTGATTATGCACATCTAGAACGAGGTCTATGTCATCCATACTTAGTTGCACCATTAAACATGGCAACCCTGTTAGATTAAACATGGCAACCCTGTTAGATTAAACGTGACAACCCTGTTAGATTAAACATGGCAATCCTGTTAGATTAAACATGACAACCCTGTTAGATTAAACGTGACAACCCTGTTAGATTAAACATGGCAATCCTGTTAGATTAAACATGGCAATCCTGTTAGATTAAACATGACAACCCTGTTAGATTAAACATGGCCATCCTGTTAGATTAAACATGGCAATCCTGTTAGATTAAACATGACAACCCTGTTAGATTAAACATGACAATCCTGTTAGATTAAACATGACAACCAATGGAGGATTGATTTTCGGAAAGTTATTCTAATAACGAAATGGTACTAAATTTGTACTTCCTAAGCACTAATACAAGGCGAATTCTAGCTCATTGTTGAAAATTCTAATTATAAATTGTAAATTTCTAATGCCCAGGCATATGATGACCTATTCGTAATGCAATAAAAACATTGCTGTATTTTGACATCAATAACTCAATATTAACATTATAATTGTAGCCTGAACATTTCTTTTTAATTTGCAGTTTTAAATCAGTAGTTCTCTGTTTTATGGACGTTATTATAGGCCCATTGCATAGAACAAATACGTGTAGGCCTAAGACAATAATTATACAGGATAACGTTTTGCTAGGGGGTAAATTATTACATCAAAGAAACCTATCGTGCTGTCAAAGTTTAGTGTTGCAGTAATGCGATTATGACATCTAATCTAACATATAAGAAATCTATTTAATATGTTACTTTTATTTCAGAAATGCACACCATTCTCAAATTGGCTGCCACACAAAACGAAATTACAATGATTACAAAAAGACGCGAAAAAAATTTAATATCGACAATAGGAAATTCAAATATAAATATTATACTAATAAAAAATGCAATGTTGCAACTACACCTAAACAAAAATGACGTACTTAACAGATACAGAAACGATCAATTACAAATAAACAGTTTAGGAGAAAATGATAGTATGATATCTGATCCAGTTGACATTGCTAACAAATTAAATTCCACATTTATCAATCTCGGAAAATTTGACAACTTGCCACGCCAACATAATGCAAATATACGCAATATATACAAAAACCATTCAGTAACACAATCCACTTTCTCATTTACTAGCACCACCGAATACGACATCTTTAGAATATTAAACAGTTTAAATATAAATAAAGGAAGTGGACCTTCAGGCATGTCAATAAAAATGTAAAAAGACTGTGCCAGCATCATTACTCCTCATCTAACATATATGACAAACCAGTCTTAATGCGCTCAGAATTTCCAGCAGTGTGTAGACAAGCAAACATAACTCCAATACACAAGAATGACGCTAAAAACTACAGACCAATTTCAGTAGTGCATGTACTAGCCAAAGTATTTGAAAGAGTTATCTACAACCAAATAAACATACATACATACGTACATACATACATACATACATACATACATACATACAAACGTACGTACGTGCGTGCGTGCGTGCGTGCGTGCGTGCATGCATGCATGCATTAAATACATACATACATACATACATACATACATACATACATACATACATACATACATACATACATACATACATACATACATACATACATACATACATACATACATACATACATACATACATACATACATACATACATACATACATACATACATACAAACTTACATACATACATACATACATACATACATACATACATACATACATACATACATACATACATACATACATACATACATACATACATACATACATACATACATACATACATACATACATACATACATACATACATACATACATACATACATACATACATACATACATACATACATACATACATACATACATACATACATACATACATACATACATACATACATATACATACATACATACACACATTACATACATATACACACAACATACACTACATACATACATACATACACATTACATACATACACAATTACTGATAAAACAAATATTATTAAATCGCTCCTGTTAGCTAATTTAGTTATTTAAATGAAGAGTTTAATGATCAGCATTTAAAATAGATTGTCACTAACCAGGCCATATTTTCAATGATATGATCATTACATAGTGTATTGTTCATCGTGTCCTAAAAACACTTTTTCAACATAATCAATAAATGTCTTAATTACTTCCAAATCACTGCTTCCCATCCGAGAGTAAAATTTATCAGCATCGCTCATAAGGAAAAGTTCATCACAACATCAATGTACCCTCATACCTTCAGCCCTGTCACAGCATTGTACGTACCCTCAGCTCTGTCACAGCATTGTACGTATCCTCAGCTTGTGTAACTCCAATACACAAGAAAGATGCTAAAGTTGACGCTAAAAACTACAGACCAATTTCAGTAGTGCACGTACTAGCCAAAGTATTTGAAAGAGTTATCTACAACCAAATAAATCATTACATTGAAAATAATAAGTTACTGTCAAATCATCAATTCGGATTTAGAAAACTACAATAGACGCAATAATTGATGCCACTGAAAAGTGGCGTTACAACTTAAATAAAAATAAATATATAACAGCAGCATTTTTACATCTAAGTAAAGCTTTTGACAGCCTCGATCACAATTTACTACTAGACAACTTACGCCAACTAGGATTCAATTATACTTCTCTCAAACTAATTAATAATTACCTACACAATAGAAAACAAAGAGTCAAGCTGAACAAACACACTTTTTCAACATGAGACTCCCCACAGAGAGGCATCCCGCAAGGTACGATACTAGGTCCTTTACTCTTTTGTTTATACATTAATAAAATTCATTTAGTTTTACATAATTTAGACTTAACACAATATGCCGATGATACTACTATCTATACAGCACACGCAGACTTTCTAACATCGAAAAATATAAAGTCATTTTATATATATAAATAAATAAATAAACAACCAAACAAATACATAAATAAGTAAATGACTAAGTAAGTAAATAAACAAATAAACAAACATATAAATAAATAAACAAGTATATAAGTATACAAGTATAAAAAAATGTCGACAAAAGTAACAATGAAAAAATGTATACTGAGTTGATGGGCAAGAACATGAATAGTTTTTTGGAACATATGGAAGAAACGACATTGTCCAAAAATGTAAAGTACACTAATAAGCTCAATGATGCTGTTGGATTAAAACCTGTATTAAATGAGTTTAAGCTTGGGTTTGAGAAAATATTTCAACCAGATGATATCGTCAAGGATGAATCTTTGAAGACAGATGTACTTACTAAACTATCTAATCATTCTGAGGGCTCGCTATATGACTGCACTGTTAGTGTAGATAAAATATATGCCATGATACAAACCATGAGCAAAGGTAACTCAGCAGGCTATGATCATATATATGTTGAACATTTGTTATACGCTCCTAGAGTATTATCAGTGTACATAGCAATGCTGTTTAATCTTATATACATACACTGTTATGTGCCAAATGATTTTGGGAAAGTAATAATTATACCTGTTGTTAAAGGTAGCAATGGCGACCTAACAGATTTCAATAAGTATCGTGCAGTGACTCTATCTCCCACTATCTCAAAATTATTTGAACCTGTTTTACTGGCAAAATTCGGTGATTGCTTAGAAAGTGACGAATTACAATTCGGTTTTAAAGTTGAATCAAGTTGCAATCATGCCATATGTAGCTGACGGAATGTCCCAAAACAAAAACTTCTAATTCCGCATTGGCTTGCTAACGGTTATTTATTCTGGGGAAAAAGATAAATCAAAATATTAAATCATTTAGGAGTGTATTACAAAAACAAACTGTTCTTAAATAATTTTTCCTAATTTAAATAAACATTTTGCAATTGCTACAAAATTATTCCACATTTGGTTCATATAAACAAAAATGATTAAATATCCGACACTTTTGTTGGATTTCATATTAAACATAACAATTACATTGACTATTAACCATGTAATCACGCAGTATCTGACATTGCTGAGTATTACAAATTCACTAGAAGCATCATAAAAAATTAAACTGTGAACTTACGTATATTGGCAGCTCTGGCATTTAAATCTTAAAAGCATCCACAAACTGCAAGTCACAAGTCACATTTACTTTCACAAGATCAAATCAGGCTATATTAAACAGAATCAAGACAGTGTGACACTTTACTATCCTATTCCTATTGCCTTCTGTATAAAGAAAGATGAATCACCTGAGTATTAGTATACAGTCCAAATTTACAGCAAGTAATTTATTCAAGGCCTAAAGGGTGGCAGCACATTACAGTATCCCCAACATCACACCCCCTATTAAACGATTTTAACGTTTAATTTCCATTACCCCTTTCTAGTAAGCAAAGCTTTTGAATGGGTCGTTTCAGAATTGAAGTGGGTGTTTTGACTTGCACCGTCCGAACTCGGTCATCTTTACCAGGAAATACATGTGTGACTCTGCCAAGGGGCCACTCACTACGTGGACATGTGTAGTCAAGAATTAGGACGACATCACCTGGACTTAAATTCGGAGAGGCATCTTCCCACTTTTGAAAGCGCTGAAGAGTAGGCAGATACTCTTTTGTCCAGCGGCGCCAGAAGATATCTGTCAGATATTGAACTTGCCTCCACTTCGTACGATAGATGTCTGATTCTTCAAATTTACCTAACGGAATATTTGGAGTCACTTTCATTTGCAAGATGTGGTTTGGGGTCAAGGGCTCCATGTCTTTTGGGTCATCAGAAATGACAGCAAGAGGACGCGAATTGAGAATTTACTCGATACTTGTCATCAGCGTAAGCAATCCTTCGTCATCCAGTGTTTGTTCTCTGGTGACAGACAGCATCACTTTTTTAATTGACCTTATAATTCTCTCCCAAACACCTCCTTGGTGCGGTGCACTTGGAGCATTAAACTTCCACTGGATCTGGCGTCTTCTCAGGGTATCATTTATTTTTTCTTGGTCAAGCTCTTTCATGGCTATTCTAAGTTCTCTCTCTGATCCTACAAAGTTTGTACCGTTGTCACATCTAATTGAACGTGGGTGTCCGCGACGACTGATGAATCTCACCAAAGCATTGATGAAGCTGCTAGTGCTCATTGAGTGCAGTACTTCAATGTGAACTGCCCGGGTGGACATGCACGTAAAGAGACAGCCATATTGTTTGACGTGTGAGCGAGCTCTTTTTACGACAAAGGGCCCAAAACAATCTACGCCAGTGTTGAAAAAGGGCGGATTACCTGGATCTACTCGATCACTTGGCAATGGAGACATTCTTTGTGAGATAGGCTTGGCGTCTCGGCGTCTACAAACAGTGCAGTCTGAAATTATTTTCCTGACCCTTGGTCTGGCCTTTATCATCCAGTACTTTTCTCTTGCTAGGGCCATTAAGTATTCACGACCGCAATGGCCTGCATTTTCATGCAGCTCCATAAGTATCAGGTCTACTATGTGATCCTCACGGGGTAAGATAATTTGATGCCTGCCTTCAATTCGTCCTCCTATGCAGATTACGTCCTCTGAAGATAGTACAGGATCCAGGGCTTTTAACTTGCTATCCTTTGGAATCTTGGTCCTTTTATTGATCTTTAAGTTCTGTTGAAGAGTAGTCCTTTCATTTTTGAAGTGACTTCCTTTAACATATTGGAACAGATTTAATTCAGCTTCTTTCAGTTCTTCAACAGACAAACTACCTGTTGGAACATTGGTTTTCTCTCGATCCTTCACAGTATTTGACAGTAACTTCTTGAATCTGATGAGCCAAGCTACTGCCTTCTTCAATTTATACCATGAGGAGTAATAGTTTATCAACTGCTGTAATGCTTCCTCAGATGGGCTTTTTCCAGCACCAGACTCTGCAAAGACCTTTGCTCTAAGTCTACCATCTTGTTTGCATTCCATCTCTTCTGTTATATCATTGATTTCTGGCATTGTTTTGTCCCAGTGCTCTGAAGATGTCATAAGAAATTTCGGTCCTGTTAGCCATTGGGTAAGGCTTACGAATTTTTTAGCTGAACATCCTCTTGAAGCATAATCGGCTGGGTTTTCACTACTGCTGACATGATGCCATTGTTTGGTATCAGATATCTCATGAATAACTCTGACACGATTGGCCACAAATACCTTGAATCTTCTATTTTTATTCAATATGTATTTTAGCACAATCATGCTGTCCGTCCAGTACAGTGTTTCATTGACAACCAGTCTAAGTTCTTCCTTTATAGTTTTACCCAATTGGACTGCTGCCACGGCAGCACATAATTCTAGGCGTGGAATTGTCTGTCCTCTCATGGGAGCCAGTCTGGATTTTGCCATTATCAAGCAAGTGTAAGTCTCTCCATCCGCATTCAGCATCCTCAAGTATGCTGCTGCACCATAAGCAAACTCACTGGCATCACAAAAAATATGCAACTGATGGCATGTTGGATCACCAAAGTCGTGGGGAACAAAGCACCTAGGGACTCCAAACATATTCAGCAATGGAAGTTCTTCTAGCCACTTGCTCCAATCAGCAAAGATTTCTTCTTTTAACAGATCGTCCCAATTCTTGTCGAGCTTACATTCTTCTTGAAACATCCGTTTGGCTACTAAGATCACAAACCAATCCGAATGGGTCGTATACTGAACTTAGGACACTCAACAGACCTCTCTTTGTATAAGCTCTCTTGCAATCATTAACCTTGATACGTAGTTGGTCCGTCTCAATATTCCACTGAAGGCCAAGTGCTCTCTCAACAGGCAACCCTCCTTCAAAAAGATCTAAATTTTTCATGGTTCCTGCACGATCTTCTTCAGTGATGGATTCCATGACTATCCTGCTATTGCTAATCCACTTGGTTATTCTAAAACCACCTCTCATCAACAGTACACTAAGACTAGCCACAAAGTCAACAGCTTCTGAGATCAACTTGAATGAGCGGAGACAGTCATCCACGTAAAAATTTCGCATAACAGAATCAACAATATCAGCTGGAAAGAAGTTTGTGTTATCAGTAGCTGTTTTCTGAAGAGCATAAGTCGCAGCAGCGGGACTCCAACATCCGCCAAACAGGTGGCGTGTCATTCTAAAAGGCATTGGATACTCCTCTAGGTTGCCTTGTGGGAACCATAAAAACCTGAGAGAATCTCTGTGATCAGGTGACACTAGCACTTGATTGAACATCCCTTCAATATCACCCATGACAGCAACCTGATTTTCTCGGAACCGTATCAAAACTCCCAGCAACTTGCTCGTCAGATTTGGACCGGGTAACACGTTCATGTTTAAAGAGACACCTTCAACCACCATGCCACAGTCAAAGACAATCCTCAACTTTGGCTTGTTGGGGTTAAGAACGCCGTGATGGGGCAAATACCAAGTGTACCCTTTTACACCATCCCAGCTATCCACAGGTTCAGCATAGCCACGCATCAACAAGTCTTTCATTCCTTTCATATATTGCTCATGCAGAGAAGGATTATTCTTCAAACGGACTTTGAGAAACTGAAGCCGCCTTTGTGCTACAGGCAGGCTGTCTGGAAAGTCAGGTGGCACCTTCTTGAAGGGAATATCCATCATGTAATGTTGATTTTCCAAAGTGGCCGTTCTGTCCCATAACTTCAACACCTGTCTATCTTCTACAGACATTGGAATTTCGTCAGTTGTGCCATATTTGTCAATCTCCCAGAATTTTCGCACATATCCCTCTAAACTGAGAGTAGATGTGATCATGTTAACCACGGCATTTTCTTGTTCAGCGCTACCAACACTGCCATGAAACGTCCATCCCAATGGTGTTCTTATAGCATACGGCTGCCCAAACCTGCCTCGTTTCACTTGCAAAGGTACATATGCTTGTGCACAATCTTGACCTATAATGAGTTCAACATCTTCACCCGGTCTCACACGAGCAAATGGAAGGCCTCGCAAATGTTTCCAGCTAGTCAAATCAGAACTTGAGATAAAATTATCTCTTAAAGAAGGAAACTGTTCTAGAGCATAGACTGTATCCAAACTAATCAGTTGCTTATGTTTTCCTCCAGTTGATTGAACCTGCAAGGTTACCTTTGTGATATCTTCATGAGATTCTCCTGACAAAGTTGACACAAGTAAACTTCCTTTCTGACCGGTCAAATCTAATTTCTTTACGAGATCCATGGAAGCAAAGGTCCGTGTACTCCCAGGATCTAGAAGTGCATAAGAATTAACTGTCTTTGTTGAGTTAGGTACACCAACAATTACTGAGACAACTGGTAGAGCAGTCTTATCTTTCTTATTCTCAGTACGACAAGTATAGTTGTCAGCCTTGGCAGCTTCATCAATGGTTGTCTTGCTTTGAGTACAACATTCAGTCGCGTCTGTTCGCTGCACATTTTGAGAGTCCTTTGAAATGACATTCTCTGAAGATGTTGTCATGCTCTGACAATAACTGCTGAAAGCATCATGTAGGAGGGATGAATGTTTACGCCCACATATTCCTACGTTACATCGTTTGTTCCTAGAACAAGTTTGGCTAAAATGCCTTCCCTTGAAGCAATTGAAACAAAGTTTCCATTCCTTTATAAAGCTGAGTCTATCAGGTGGTTCTTTGTCTAAAAACAACTTACACTGGTCCAAGTAATGTTTGCCTGAACAAAGTAGACATTTTGGATCAAAATTCTGATTATTTATTCTGGCATTCTTGTCATCTTTCCTCAGTGTCACAGCAGCGAAGCTTGTTGATTGATCCTTGTTAGACTTTACTTTGCCCCTGTTCAGTGTGCGTTTTAGTGAAGTTGTCCCAAAAACTGGATCAGTGGCCTCTCTGGCAGCTCTGTCTAGAAAGGTAGATAAAGCACTAATTCCAGGATATCTGTCAGATTTCTCCAACTCTTCAGCTACTTTAGACCTCCAACGCCCTTGCAGGAATTTTGGCAATCTATTCATAATCTTAACCATTATTCTTCTTGACTCAACCTCATCAACTCTACCCATTGCTTCCAAACTAATTTTGCAACTACGTAAGTCATCTGCCAAATGTTGCAACTTCTTGCCATCTCCAGGGTCGACGGGTGGTCCTTGAATAAGCCTGTCTATCCAAGCTTGGGATATCTTGTGAGAGTTACCAAAACGCTCCTGCAGAAGTTTCTTTGCACAGCGATAGCCTTCACTAGGGTCCATAACAGCACAGCATCTGATCACTTCTAAGGCTTCACCTTCACAGTACTGAAACAACCGGTTTAGTTTAGCACAGTCACTTGCTGTTGTGTGATCAATGAAATGGTCAAACGTTCTACAAAATTCCCAGTACTCAAGTGGATTTCCTTTAAATTTATTGAGCTCAGCCTTCGGAAGTTGTAGCAGATCAATTATCTCTTTCATTTGAGATATTTGTCCGTACTGTTCAGTCCTTTGCAGGTCATATACTGGTAGATTGTCAGCAATATCTGGACTAGGACCTCTTTGTGCTGAATATGCAGACTCATGAGTACGTTGCTGCTCGTTGACCCAATCTCTAGTACGATTTACTTGTGTAACAGGGAACCCATCATCTGACCCAAGCTCTTGATCACTTCCTTCAGCTTCAGCTATAGCCTTCTGTTCAGCTTCCACTTTATCCATCTGTCCTTTTAATTCCAATTGTTTCCGTTTTTGCTTCAGTTCCAATTCTGCCAAGTCCAACTGTCTTTGTTCTTCTAATATTCTGGCTTCGACTTCTAGAGAAGCTCTTCTTGCCATAACCTTCGCCTTCATGCTACTAAGAGAGCTCTTGGACTTCATTGTTCTTGAAGCTGAAGACTTTGCATTAACAGCTCCTGCTCCTTGCGTTTCCTTAGGCCGTACTCCAGTGTTTGTTTGCCCAACATCCACACTCAAGTAAGCCTTGACTGCATTTTTGACAGCATTGATGCTTGCATCTACATCCTTCAAGTACTCCTGGCAGGCTATCCTTTCATCATCATTTAAAAGACTATGCAAGGTTCGATGAATCTCATAAAATGTCCGATATAATTCATCAAGCTCCATAACCTGTGTTGAAATTGCTTGTGAGGACTCCTCAGCAGTTAACATCTCATTAATCTTTGTAATTTTCTTTGTGATTTGGCTTCGCACCCTTCCTCTCACTGTCTTGTGCTTTTTGCATTGCTCGTCTACAGTGACATCCATTGTGCTAAGTCAAACTGCTCAATTCTCAAATTGAAATTTAAAAAATTAGCAAATTGCACATTAAGAATTCCAAAGTTATTTCACTAGGTAAATAACAGTCAAGTAAATTTAAGATTTAAATATGGTTGTACTGTAGATCTAAACGAAAATGTAAAATTAAAGGTTAAGAACTCATTTAAAGATTATGTTTTAAGATATCTATTATAGCTCCTTACAACACTGTATAATGTAATATAATTACAAGGGAACTACAATGTGTGGTTATTATAAAGTTGAATGTCTGTAGATATGTTACTTTACTAATATCGCATTACCTGTCTTACTAGCATCTTTATCTTTGTAAACTGTATATTTTTATACGAAATAAACTCATAGTAATAATAATATTATAAATAACAAATAAACAATAAAATAAGTAAATAAATAAATAAACAAATAAATAAATAAATGACTAAGTTAATAAATAAACAAATAAACAAACATATAAATAAATAAACAAGTATATAAATAATCAATAAATAAGTAAATAAGTGAGTAAATAAGTAAATAAATAAACAAATAAATAAATAAATAACGTATTCAGTCTGATAACTTTAAAATCATAAAATGATAAGCTCACTTAGCTGGCAAGTTCTCAACACATTTTTCACCAGTTCTTTGATTTTCTTACCTGCTAGAAGGACAGAGGCCAAATTTGAAAAATTCATGATGGTTCGCATAGAATTTATCTTGAAAGCTCTGCAATAAAGTAAGCAATAATAATTAAGATGCAGCACAATCATAACGAATCAAATTGATTATCGATACAATAATGATTGTGGCAAACGATGTACCTAGTAACACATGCATTACATGATCTTCATTGGAAAACACACCTTTTGATTAGAAATTTCTTACTAAATGTAGCTATGGTGATTTTATAGAAACTTCTTACCAGTACTATTTCGAACGAGTAAAATGCAATGTGATAATAATAACAACAACAACAGCAACAATAACAACAACATAAACAAACAACAACAACAACACCAACACAACAACAACAACAACAACATAAACAAACAACAACACCAACACAACAACAACAACAATAAAATGATAATAATGCTGTATTTATGAGTACACAGAAGGAGAAACAATCGAATTTTTACAAAATTAAAGTCCTTCAATACTACACATTATTTAATTTTTTTTGCTTTTTTGGTAAAATTAAATATTATATAATAATTTTGCAGAATTTATTTATAAAGAAAGTTTTTAGCTCGGGGGCCCAATCAGACTCTAAATGAACCAGCAAAGTTTGATATTAAATTACATGACATAAATTCCTGACATTAGCATAACTCATGCTGAAATCAATCGTTGTAAGTGTTTGTAATTGTAGTGACATCGAAGCAATAAACAATTTTTTTATAAAGAAAATTCTTAGCTCTGGGGCCCGAGGCAATTACCCTCAATGCGCCCTGCAAATCAGACTCTGTATGAACCAACAAAGATCGGT
>JAQGDQ010000258.1:84989-321999 GCA_030141605.1 Tubiluchus corallicola | reverse complement strand
ACGGCAAAGTAAAATAAAAAACAAAACAGAAACAGAAGAAACGAAACGAAACGAAAGGAGGCGAAAGGAAAGAAAGGAAATGAAAAAAGCAAAGAAAGGAAAGGAAAGGAAGGAAGGAAGCAAAAAAAAGAAAATGAAAGAAGAGGTGAGGAGGAGAAGAAACATTTCCCATAAAAATATTTCACTTTTTACGAGAAAAAAACGGCAACTTTAATCTTTTCTTTTTCATGCAGTCATTTTTAAAAACAAACCAAGAGTGTTAAATATGTGAGCCATTTGATCAAAAGGTGACGTTCCAATTTTAAACTAAAAGCGTGTGTTACTTTTTGATAAATACAATGTAAAGCTAAACGGCATGCATCTTTATCACGCGAGCTTATCTGAAAGTTCAAGGTTAGTCAGGTTAGATTTGGTGACACCACGTGGTTACAAGTTAATCAGATTTTGGTAAGAAATTGATTAGCGTTAACCTTGAAGTTTTCAAAATACGCAAAGTACATTTCGTTCACCCAGTTTACTGAGAGTTTTTTCGTTATTAAAGGAGTTAGGCTAGATGCATGAAATTGGGACCATTGAAAAGAAGAACAAAAGATTAACCGAAAAACTTATATTAGTTACCTTGGAAACATTTCATGTGTAGGGTATAAGCTGTGCAGTGTTTATAGAAAGTTTGCCCGTGTATAAGCGAAGAGTTTACATTTTACAGCAATATGACTACAACAAAAAAACAAGGCGACAGCGACTATTATTGCTATGCCAATATTCGTAGTGAAGATGCTACTGTTGACGGTGCTGCTGCTACTGCCGCTCCTTAATGTGCAGTTGACAATCATCTACTTCTGACAACAATTATAATGATAATGATAACTGATGATAATGTTGACAATAATGACAACTCCGATATTGTCAATAGTGGCAGCAACACCAATGATGATGGTGGCAGTGATAGCGATGATGATAATGATGATGACGATGATGATAACGATAACGACGACGACGATGATGATGATCCTGCTCGAGGACTCACTGCAGAATATTACAATCCTGCAGGGAGAAATCGAGGTACAATCCATGATAGAACTTCCCACACCAGTAGTTGTTTTTGTTGTCGTAGTCATTGTTGTTGTGAACGTTGTAGTCGTTGTCGCTGTTGTTGTCGATCTTGTTGTTTTGTTGTTGCCTCTGCTACTGTTGCTCTTGCTCTTGCTGTGAAAATAATACAGATCTACAAATGTGTTACTTTCATGCAATTAGACACTCCGAAGCCGGGGGTTCGGCATTTATTAGCAGGTCTATTTAATGTAGACGATTGTGACGTAAGAAGAAACTAACTACACCACATGCAGATGTGACATTTAATCTACAGGGTTGTCTTCCTTCATTCAGATATACCTACATCCTCCCTCGAGAAGGTCAATGCTCGGGAGTTGTATGACAGGAAAAAAGCAGTTTTTCTGGTAGTCACCATCAATTTGCTGACTAGGCTCAGTGTTAACTAACTTCGATCACTAAAGACAGACATTGCACGTACGCGCACCAGCACATAGACGCATGCACACACACAGCTATTTCCTTGGGTTACAATATAAAAATTATACATGAATAACATATAACATAACATTTATAATAGTAGATGAGTCCATATTTTTGCTGCCCAGGCTCAGGTAATTTATGCTGTTTCTTATGATTTATTTCGTTGACACCGTGAATCATATAACTTTATGAATACAGCAATAAATCCATTAAAGTGAGAATGTTCTTTGGTTGTCTTCATTAGGATTTTTATTGAGCGGGATAGAAAGAGAGAAAGAGAGAGAGAGAGAGAGAGAGAGAAAGAGAGAGAGAGAGAGAGAGAGAGAGAGAGAGAGAGAGAGAGAGAGAGAGAGAGAGAGAGGGGAGACACAGAGAGAAAGAAAGAGAGGGGGAGAAGGAGAGGAAGAGAGAGAAAGGATTTGATTTAACGTTTTTTCAAACTTTACAGCGTTCATACAAACATCACAAATTAATACAAAAAATACATTGAATTATGACACACGACAATAACACAAAAACAATTAACGATATAACAACAGAAAGAGAAAGAGAGAGAGAGAGAGAGAGAGAAATAAAGAAAGAGAAAAAGGGGGACAGAGCAAATATGGAATAACGAAACAAAACAAAATAAGAAGAGGAGTAGCTAGAAAAAAGCGCAAAAAGACGGACGGAAAGGAAGAAAGGTGATAGCGGTGAATTTAAAGAAATGATAATTAGAGAAAATTAATTAAAATGAGAAGAATTTTAATAAAAATGTAAAAGGAGAAGTACACCGTCAAAATAACCTTTTGTTCGATGCGAGGCTAAAAAGCGTAGGTTGAACTGTCCACATCCTTTAAGCCTTTGGCACGCTCACGGCAGCATATAGCGGTAAATTTATTGAATTCATTGTATCGATTGTTGATTAGTGTGAAGAAATCAATACTTGATAGGTTGTCTATATAGACATGATCATATATAGGCAATAAATGACTATACATATGTCTGTGTGGAAATTCCAAGCAATTGTCTGCAGGTACTATGTTTTAATGGATTTCAGCACAATATGAAATGTTCTGTTATCCCTTAAGACAGGCCCGGTAAAGCAAGGCTACTCACGATCGACTGCATTACCACATTACTGGTTGGCACGTTGAATGCAATCCAGATTGCCATGCAGTCCGGTTCAGTACGGAAATCTAATAAAGTATGGTAATTGATAATAATGGCTTCCTTACATTCACTTGCATTTATTAAATTGCACAAATAATTAATTACTTAAATAGAAGTAATTAATTAAATACTTGTATTCATTGATGTCACTGTAAAATACAGCATTACCTTAAAAGCAGTTACTGATTTTTAACTATAACATAATATGCTTAATAATAAATAGCAGTTGAAACTTTTTATCTAAATGCTAACGAAGTGAAACGTCATAATGGTTCGCAATTAGCATTGTGAAACCGGTTTAGAGAATTTTATTTGTGCGAAAAAGTAACCACATAAACTTACAAAAAAGCTAAATAATTCAAATTTTATTTAACATGAGTTAAAAGTTTGGTTTAGTGTTTTAACAGAAATAAATAATTAATTGGCGAATAAAAACATAAATTGTGCAAAATAATGAATTGAAAAATTACTACAAAACATTTTTCTAGACAATTAGTTTGAAGTCGATACAGACTGGGTGAACTCACTATGCACGCGCAGTGTTAGCACATTGCACTCATAAGCAGTTACGTTGTGCCATCTATCGGGCAGGATTGCAAATTAATTTGGGCGGTTTGACAAAATGTTAGGCTATTATAACAATCAGGAAAACGACCGAAAAGCAATATATACAGCAATGTGTGTAATTACAAAAGAAGAAATGGTGTTTAATTCGTTTTGCCATTTTCCAACAACAACCACGATTTACTGCATAGCAAACAGTACGTAGTAGTAGGCATAATATTTCAATAAACATTTTATTGGAAGACATGCTCCCGACCTTAATCTATTTAAATTAATTCGCTTAGCAATGTGATTTCAGCCATAAGTCTAAAAAAAGAAATCTTCTGTTTTTACATTGTACTAAGTTTCTAATTTATGCATAATTCTTAATTTATCAGTAGTTCTGATATAGAGACATTATCGGTTCAAGTCGATGAATTTCTTGCGTCACTATTTTAGTGCTGCTCCAAATTTAACTGATGGTATTAACCGAAGAATCACTGTCCGTTGCTAAATTGAATGATGTCCTTAAGTGGCCAGTTCTCCATATTACCTAAAAAGTATTAAAACTAATGAACTATTATTGAAGAAGTAATAAAATAGCAAGTTTTGTAGGTAATCGCGCAATTTTGATTTGTTTATTCATCACTATATTCATCGAGTTCCTATGGTATTAATAAAGCTTTTGAAACGATAAAAAAGCCGAGAGGGGCAGCTACCGACGTAGATAGATGTACTGCAAAAAGATTCAGCAAATACTGTACAACTCTACATTTGAAAGATGATGCATAATGGTTGGTGGTGGCGGATAGGACTAGTGTCCCTGACATCAGCATGTGGGACACGCCGTGTTTTAACCACGCAAACGACGATGATTCTAAAATACCGCAGAAACATTTCAGTTCTTATTAAGAGAATCAATGATCAGTGCATAATAAGCTTACAACCCTCATAAAAGCACGTTGCAATAGTGCCTAGAGATAGCAGACTTACGAAAATGAGAAAGTAATTTGTGTTTCTCTCATGATATTAAAATAATGAAGATTGCTTTTTGATCGATAAACAACGAAGAGCCTTCACCATGATCACTCTGCCATCATTGTCGTCAGCGTTTTCGTTGTCAACATTGTCATTGTTATCATCGCCGTCATTAACGTCATCATTATCCGAAGGAAATTTGATTGTCTGAATGGCTGTCTTTAGTTTTGTGAGTAGAAAGCGAATGACTAATTATCCTTTTAACGTAGGTTATGAAGTAGAATTTACTATATTTATGTTCCTCTGTCATTGTTTTGACAAATTTAGCGTCGGCCTGGTCCGGCTGCAAAATTGGCTGCCTGAAGTCCAAGGAGGTGTTTGGCAAGTTGATTTCCTGAATAACTCCGTGCTAGGCCACTTCCAAATTCATTTCGTTTGCTCCTAAAATACAGAAATTTTAATGAACTAAGTGCACATCCTCAATTGTAAAAATTTGCGTATAAATGTACGGTTGTACACCGTGGTCTAAATATTTTACGTGTTATGCAATAAGCTTCAGTTTTGTTAACAGCATTAGCACAATAACAGTGCATGAGCTATGATTTTACATGATAAGCGAAATTTTAGCCAATTGTTGTTGTCGTTGCTGCTGCTGTTGCTGTTGTCGCTGCTGCGCCTGATGATGATGACAGTCGTGGCAGTAATGGAGGTAATGTTGATGTTGATAATGTTATTCTTCCTATTATTAATATACTTTATTAATGATAATAATAATAATAATAATAATAATAGTAATATATAATAATATTAATATATTAATGTAATATTATTATTATTATTATTATTATTATTATTATTATTATTATTATTATTATTATTATTATTATTTAACATTTATTATTAAACTTTATTACCGACAGATTTACAACGGGCATATGATTTACAACATAATAATTTCATTACGAAAATCAAAAATTTGTACCATTATACTAAGTTAGTTCATATAGCAAATTTAGAAAAACACGTGTGTTTCACTGTAAGATTATTTAACACTTTCAATTTTTCAAAAATTTAATTTGAATTAATTTAGTTTAAATTTTTAATTTGAAGATTTACATACATGTAAGTATGGACAATGTCTTGTATAATCATATGAAAGTTGATTTGTTTAATCTTGATTTCCTGATAATGTGGTATAGAGGATAAAATCGTCCTTTATAAGATTAACAAAAGCTGCTAATAGAATTTCACTTCGCTTCATGTATACATGATGCATATCACAATTATTATTTAAAGCACTAATAAATTTTGTTCTCTTTTCTGCATCAACTACTAGATTTGTGTTTGTGATAAATTTTTAGCGTGGTACAGATGTGAACGAAGCACTTGTTAGTTATTGTAATGATGATGTCTTCTTTTCCTCGTTTACATGCTATTTAACTGTATATTATCAAGTTTCTGCCGATTCCTATTATCTCTGTTATTTTTGCTAAACCAAACATTTTATGAGCTTTTCGTGATTTAATCACGTTTACACTGTTTGCTCTGGAAGCTTTGAAAAAGCTGACACTCGGGGCAATGCAAAATTGAATGAAAAAAGTCGATAAACATTAATATTTTATTAGAAAGACCAATTAGCTTACTCTGCTGCTATCTAGAGCCCGAAGTTAATTTTGAGAAAATTTTTCCAAAATGTTTGTTTAACATAATTTAAAAAGTAAATGTGAAAAAGGCAGGAAATTGCATATTGTTTAATTATGCATTTTAGTGCACCATTTCAGTTTTTTCTGTTTTACTTTGCAATATTCTTGCTAATTTAGTTTTATTCTGTTCTTATTTTGGTCTTTGACGCTGTTGTTTAAGTCTGATACATTCCAGTAATTACAGAAACATAGTAGGTCAACTTTTGCGAAAGATTCTTAAACTCTTTGGTGGATTAAAGATATACACACTAGTAATATTGTATGAATTCGAATTCATGCTTTTCTTGTCTAGCAGAAGGTTTATACTGACGACCAAAAGAAAAGTAAACATTGCATGTCTGTGACTACTCAAATGAATACTTTTTAATTTAATTTAAATTTTAACTTAATTCAGTACACATAGTACTATATTACATATTTTTACAACACACATAAAAATTATTGATAAAACAGATTATACATTACTAATTTAAAATCTAAAATACATATTAAAACTCCTTGCCTAAAAATTTACAGCTTAAATTCATCACATAATAGGTTTCGCCAGTTTTAATAAATGGAGACTTATATAAAACATCAGAGTTTATACAACCACAAAATAGAATGTAATTTTTCCTTGCAGGAATGCGACTTCTTAAACTATAGCAACATAATTATGTGCACAAATATAAAACGCTCTACTAAGAGCAACATTATACATTTTATTCCACAAGTGAATAATTAAGTTATTTAATACATTGAAACCAAATCCGTCATGTTAAGTTAGTCCTGTTCTGGGTGAAATGCGCTTCATTTGAAACATATGTCCTGATACATTCTGCAACCCATTTTTACTGAAGATTTTACAGAAATCAACTGATCATCTCCGCAAATTCGGGTCTGAGAAGACTTTAATCAGGCTTAACGAGAGAGAAACGCATGACAAGACTGAGAGGTGTCTTGTAACACAAACTTGCTCATTATTTGTTTCTGGGCGCACAATCCCTACCTACTAATGAGCAAAAGGGCACATACAGATAACCGTTTTGAATGTTGAAGTCGAGGGATAATCAGAAACATGCAGAACTGCTCCATTAGATTTACATTTGTTAGAAGCAGGGTTCGCGGCAGATAGATGCTGCCTAAATTTGTTTAGTTAAATCCGTTCTTAGCGTTTTGAAAAATGACAGAATGATGTATGACGTTGGCCATCTACAAGAATAAGCAAGAGATAGTCTATACAAGAAAACATGAAATTCGTCATTCCACAAGAGAATTAGAATTTGTTTCCACATCAAAGGGCAAAGAGTAATGTTTTCAACTGACGTTTTGGTAGAGGTTTATCCCTATTCTGAAGGTATATTATTGTGGTATTTCAAATGAAAAAACTAGTAGCCCAGGGATAACACATCGAATTTGAGCTTAAAGTACGATAGCATAAAGCTGCGTACGTACATTTTCAATGACAGTATCGAAACTTGGTCCATTGAACAAACACCTACTTAACAGCTTCGCTGTTATAATTTTTCACTGCAACTTCTTTTTCCGTTTAATAGCATTTCTCTTTTCATTCCACTTAATTTTCTAGCATTTAAAATCACAATTTCGCAAATTACTTGAAAATGAAATACTTAAAGTCACACCAGATACTACTACCTACCATCTTTAGGGCCTAAAAATTTCTATAAATGATAAAAAATGTGCTATAAAATCTTTCCCGAGCTTATACGTTCGTTGTATAAGATATGTGGTTCCATCTATCGACAAGAAACACAAAGTATTATAAGCTGATGCTCTTGATGAATTCCGAGTCATCGCTATGAGAAAAAATACTTACAAATCATTTTGTTGACTTTTAATAATGTCAATAAGTTCTTCAAGGACTCTGATAGTTGTCTGTGGATCTGAAATACCGGTTTCACGCTTATTTCTGTAACGAAGCAAAACCAATGGTGACAATTGATTCTTAGTGACAAGGATGACTCTTTCCTGCTTATATAACTAATGATCTTTGCTACAGACATGTCAAAAGTTTTTGTCTCTCTCCCAGTTACAGTAATTGTGGCCAATGATACTGTTTTCTGGTTCTGTGCTTTTCCAGTGTTTATTTATTGTACCTCCCGTGATTTTAGTATGTGATTGTGTCCTTTTTTTCAGTGTGGCATTTTTAAGTGTAAATCAGCTTGGCTAAAGTTAACAATCCCCCACACACAAGAAATTGGTTCCAGAAGCGGATTAGAATTATGGTTAGGATCAGGGTTAGGTGAGCTGTTGGGATTAGTCATAGGATTAGGGTCAGGGTTATGGTTAGGGGTTCGGTGAGGCTTAGGGTATGTAAATTGTGTGGGGTTTTGTTTATTCCTTCCATTACTTTTAATGTCTTTCTGTGATACTGTGTTGGAAGCGCAGTGGCGGTCTGAAACATCGTGTCTTTCTATTGTTTAAATTGTGGGAATTTTAAATAATTAGAAACCAATAATGACCATATTTCTAGTATCTTACTTCATATTTGTACCCTTACACTGGTATTTTCTTAATAATTATCTACCATTTAATTAATTGATAATTCCTTTTAGCCAACTGCACATTCTATCATTTATTTACTCACTCACTCACTCATTTGCTCATTCAGTGATGATCAACTTTTCGTGAAAAGTTCTTAGTTAATTACTTAATTTTTTCCGGCACTATACTGTCCGGTATCCACATTCACGTAACAAGATCAGTTCTTTGATCTCCAAAATGAACAATTGTTCTTAGTGTTCAAATGAAGCATGGCATTTTTGCACAAAATCCATTCTCTGAAGAAATTGTTTGGTTTTTGTCTGGCTGAATTGATTTTTGGAAAGCTTTGATAAATGAACTGTCCAGTAACCCTCAGAACATGACCTACCCGTTTCAGGGTTTAATTCCCAATTTAGTTCATTTTTCCTGAGCGTTCTCATACTTACTTTATTGCTTATGCTTCTACATAGTTTATCTCGAACAAAATAAATTGAGAATGTGAAATAATGACGTTGTTTCATTGAATAAAAATTGAGCTCCAGCCGGGAATTTTTCCATAAACAAACATAGAACTAACAAATATCCCAGAGTTAATTTACACTCACCTTGTTTCTGAAGCCGTTATTAATGGTAATAATAAGCACATCATGAAAACAAAAAGTCCTGGTACACGAGAATTTGACTGCATCTGAAAAAGAACATTGCAGTTGGTTATCTTCATTATACGTAACAAGTTCTTGCAAGTAATCAAATGGTGGCTATTGGTTAGTAGAATCTGATGCTTGAGAATGCGCCCTTATTACAAAAATCTCTTTATCAACCTGGACAGATGAGTTAATATTACTTGCAGACGCTAAATGATCAATGTCAAGTTTATTCCACGTAAGTGTCAAAATCAACAGCAGAGGTGCAAAAGCAAGAGACTGTCTAGCAGCAAATTTATTGTTGTGCACCGTGAAAGTTCGTTTTCTGTAGTTGCAGATGTTGTTTGCATAATGTTGGGTTCAGAGTCTGCACACTGTAGTAAATCTAAAACTTGGTTTATACTGGGCACAGAATAATAATAAATCTTTACTTGAAATGCTATTTACAATCCCTCTATTTGTAGAGAAAATTTTAACAAAAACAAGTTAAGGCATTGTTTATTTAGTTAAAATAGACGGATGCCTAAGGTGATGAAAAACGATCAACATTCACAATATCGTTTTCATTAATTTTGCCAGACTCTTAATTTTACCTTTCAATAATGTTTTACCAAAAAAGACAAAGTATTTATACAGACTAAGATTTGCAACACTATTTATCGGCATTCTAATAGTTTTTCACGATTATTATATTGGGCACAGAATTCCGTGAAGCCAAGCACACAATGAAGCCAAGATTGAATATGATAGAACTGCCATATTGCTGCACGTTATTCTACCGATAACAGTGCAGCGTCGGCGGATATATATGTGGCCAATTCTGGGACTTGACGTCGTACTTATATTACATAGCTCTAGGTAAGTCACAAATACCAATTAGAAACCTCATAAATAACGTGCAACAAAGTGTCCAACTGATTATAATATTTTCTCTCTGAAAAAAAGAAGAAAATGCGTGCCTAGTATTTTGCCTGGACCCCCAGCTTGTAATAAGCCTGCGTATCGGTGCTTAGCATTTGCATAACATATGCAGTAAATTTGCTAGCGGCGTATGCAATAGGGTACACTATTAGATTCACTGCTGACTACATTATATCAGCTTCGAGCAATCTTATAAAAACATTTTGCTTTTAATTGCATAATAACTGGCGTACTGCTTTTCTGCTCCGGTACTAAATAATATAACATTAGTTTACATTAATGAGGCGGGCATTTTCTGGCAAAGTCATTGTATGTAGGGAAGCTGATAGCGGTTATCAAGCAACGTGCTACTGTTACATAATCGTTATCAATTTGTGTACACCAAAGTTAATAATTGTTTGTTTAGACAGCGCACGATATAATAACATCAATTTACACCTACAAATTCACCTGGACAATGTCCCTGGGTGTTAATTAACCTGTCGTTATTCATTTTCATTATGACTGGCTAGAGAACGTGTACGACATTAATAATTTTTCCGAGTTGTGACTTTCAATTTCTTAAGTTCTGGCAGTTTCAATAGTCTTTGCAGCACAGGAATTGGTTGCAGGTCTAAGCAGTTGTAATTACAATTCTGTCTCATTAAAGATTATATTTATATGCAGGACTTGAATTAGTAAATTAATACATTTGCTTTTACAATGAAATATTTTTGAATACTTTACTTTAGAAAATTAATCAACTAACGTGCTGTTTTTTCGTGGCTTTGGTTTGAAGCAAGGGCAACGATTAGAAACGGCTACATGTTCTTCTAATACTGTTTAACATGGCGTCTGCCCGAGAAGTTAGTCAACATAGGCCCCACGTCAACTGATTCTATAGGCAATGATACACTGTCACTCTTGATCTGATCTCAACACGCCTTTTTACCATTGCCAATATTTCTGCTTGACGCAAATGAAATACCACAATTCAAGAAACGTTTTAAAGTGTTATGATTGTGATTGTGTTTAGCATTCTATAACGTTGGCCCAGCGTTGGATGGCTTGGCTTGGAATGTACGTTTGTATTTTGTATGTTTGAATATTAGATTTGTACTAGTAATAAAAATAATTAAAGCATTTTCATCTAAAAATACTCATTTGCTTTTATGAAGCGTCTGTACAGTTTACTCAAAGTACTCAAAAATATACTGTCTTTTTTCTCGTGAAGGGGCTAAGTTTCCTCTAGAGAAGAGATATTAGTGCAGGACAAAAAACTTTCAAATTTTCCGGCAGTCAAATGAGGCAACGCTACAAGAATAAAGCAGCTCCGGGAGCTAGACCAGACATAAAGTGCTATTTTGATCTACCTTCGCAGAGAATAATAAATGTTTAACGATGTAATTGAAGAAGCCCATTTGCAGCTATAATGCTCTGCTATTTGGTGGCATTTTTCATACCACAAAGTTCATTCCTCCGTCCCATTTCTTTGGCTGTAATATCACTTGTTCATTAATTTTCAATAATTTACATGTCATGCTGTCATTTGACTTAAACGAGAGTTGACGCTGAGGTGTATTTTGTAATGTTAGCTTACATATTATTTGAAATTTCGGCGCATTTCATCGGTGTAATTTCAGATTCATAATTTTTACGTTTTTGTGCAGGGTATTTCCATTGTTAAACATATTTTTGATTATGTGTATTTATTGTACTATGATGATTGTGACAGCATCACTAGGAGGCTGACAAATCGCCTCGAATTTCAAAGAAAAAGACGAGTAAGATTAAATGCTTGATAAATTGATGCATTTAAACAGCCCGCTACAAGTGTAATAAAATCACAGTTAAAATAATTAACCGTAAAAAACTTATTGGAAGGAAAAAAACTTTCCGGTTTAGGAATTCAATTAATGAATTTATTAACGCAATGTCTTCGTTTTTAATCTTGCGTGAGGAAACTTCCACACTTTGGAGGAGTTTCTTTTGATCTTTACGACGGTTTTCAATATTCCCGTTCAGTTTTATTGACCACAATAATTTTTTTCAAAGTTCGCATGTCTAGTAATCAGATACCTACTTATACTGCAGTCTACAGCAAAAGAGTAAGATTAACATTAGACCGTTTTAAAATACACAGCTCTGTCAGCTGCTTCATGGCCAATTTCTGCTTTGCTATAGGTTTTAGAGCATCGTTGTCGAAAACGGTAGGGTAAATATGAAGATATGAAGATCATGTAGTGTGCTACAATTTCAACACAGTCGAGAGTGAACAGAAACTGACATGACTCGAGCAAGTCCAAGACGCCTGGATGAGAACTTTGAAAAAGGAGTGACGAACAACTGCCTCCACGCATTGCCATCAAAGAGCAATTAATGCGTTTGCCGTCAAAGCTATGGTTAAATAACCTCGTCATAAGCAATGCTGTCAAACAAAGTTGGCGTTGAGTAGCCTCGTTAATTTTGCGCCACAATTCAACAATCCACACGTTAATGTGGAAGCGATCACTTGTCAATTTATATTGGAGGCTAACTAGGAGGTTTTATATCCTTCCAGCTCTAAATTACGTGCGTTTCGTTAGACTTTCTGCACCACTCATTTCCTAAATGCTCATTGCTAGCTAGAAAGTGTTTAAGTTTGTACAGAATTTATTGCTTTCATCTTCTGATTTCGATCTGTTTTATGAGAGGATCTGGTCGCTTTAATGACTAGTTTTTATTTGTATAGTTTTGGGACAACGTTAGACGTGTAATCGACAGACGTTTTATGTACCGTTACTATGATATTTTCAAGTTGACTGTAAATTTCAAAAACAGCAACAGATGGCGTACTGGCATTTAGGTGTCAAATAAATGCAGCCTTCTAAGTGGTATACATATTATAACCCTAGGATTATATAACAATAATGACAGCAAACTGGCAACTGAAATTATCAACTTCAAATCTCATTATAAACAAGACATTTCGAAAATGTTTTTGGAAAATGGGCGACGTGACGAGGCCCCAGTCAGTCAGAATGAACTGAGTTAAAATGGAGCTATCAATGTTTAAGTTGGACTTTTTAATGCTAGGCGGTCAACTCAACTGATTCGACGTAATACCCTAATGTTTATATCCCTCCCATATGTACTTCCATAATATTAG
Organism: Tubiluchus corallicola; assembly: GCA_030141605.1. Taxonomy (NCBI): domain Eukaryota; kingdom Metazoa; phylum Priapulida; class Priapulimorpha; order Priapulimorphida; family Tubiluchidae; genus Tubiluchus; species Tubiluchus corallicola. Next base: position 308,914 of record JAQGDQ010000258.1, on the reverse strand, counting down.
AATCTAACGGTAGTTTTTCAAAGTACAGAAAAGTGGTTTCTATTCATGTCATATGTACTAAGCCTGCACCATTGTTATTAGTGCAACCTAGCAACCCGCCATTGACTGCAGTCTAGCAACCATCCAATGGCTGCAACCTAACTACCTGTCAATGGCTGCAGTCTTACTACCAATCATAGTCTGTAACCTAAGCAACTGTTGTCAGCTGCAACCAACTACCTATCATTGGCGGAAAGCTAGCAACCGGCCATTGGCTGCAAGTTAACAACTTGTCACTGGCTACAAGTTAGCAACCTGTCATTGGTTGTAACCTACCAAACCTGCCATTGGCTACAAGCTAGCAACATCCCATTGGCTGCAACCTAGCAACGAATCACAGTCAGTGAATCATTGTCTGTAAACTGCCAGTTACTGCTAATGGCTAGCAAATTGTGATTGGGCTGCAACCTGGCAATTAATTATTGGCCTCGAACCAACAACCTGTTATTGATTCGCACAGTTTAGGAACTTGAGTGAGTCGTTCATCGTCAAAAATAGCTATTGGGCTTCGAAACCAGCATTACTTATAGTACCACATAATAGATAGAAGTAATGGGAACTTGAGTGGGTATCCAAAAGTCATTTTCAATTAAAACTGAAAACAGCTTGAAAACCAACCTTTTGTAACTTATAGTATGGATGTGTAATACGTGTTTAGAACACTTACAAATATATATCACCGAGAATGTCAAATAGCCAGTTTGAATTTTATCTTTTCCCTCAAATCCGAAAAACAACTTAATCGCCTAACGTGTATCAGCTGCAGTCAAACAACTAGGAGGTAACGCGTTTGCAGTCTTGGAACACATTCCTCCACTACCTAATTCTTCCTATTTGTTGGTTTTGATAATTTCTAATACAAAGAACAACAGAGAAGAAAGTAATAATAATAATAATTAGGAAAATACGTAAAGGCCAAAAAGTTGCTACACTTGTCTGCACAGGCTTATAGTGTGTCATCAGGCAGCTTCATTGCTATTGCTAAATACCGTAAATGGTTTCTTAAAGACAAAATTATCTCTGGGGAATACTTAGCTGCCTTTTCACGCTCTGACTTTTCTTGTCACTTTCTATTCTCCGAACGAAAAGTGAAAAGGCTAGAAAGAGACACTTGCTTACTGACCAACCGCGTTAAATTTTTACAAGTGCCGAAAGCTCTCAGGCAATAAATCTAGCAGCAAAAGCGCACAGAGAAGCTGAGAGAAAATTGTATAAGGTAAAAGTATAGAATGTAACAGGAAAATGTGAGAAAATAATCAGCGAAGAGGAAAGCAAGAGGCAATCATAATTATGACAAATAGACAGATGGACAAATGGAGGACGGGCAGACAGATCTATGAACATAAGAAAGGACTCCGAACAAAAAAACAGAAAAGCCAGCCAGCTAACAAGACAGACAGCAGGCAGATAAAACAAAGAATCGGTGAATGAGAGGTAAGGTGTGGAAGTGAGGGAGTAAGTTAGGAACAGAAGTAAGAAAAAAAAGAAGAGAGGAGAGGTGAGGCAGAAAGGGAAAGACGAGAGAATGGGGTTGAGGAAGAGACTGACAATGAAATGACATGACAGAAATGGACGGGACAAGAGACAGAAAGAGAAAAAAGAGGAGAGAGAGAGAGAGAAAGAAAGGGGGAGGAGAGGAAGAGAGAGAGAGAGAGAGAGAGAGAGAGAGAGAGAGAGAGAGAGAGAGGGAGAGAGGTGGATTTGATTTAATGTTTTTTCAAACTTTGCAACGTTCATACAAACATCACAGATTAATACAAAAAATAAACTGAATTATGGCACATGACAATAACACAAAGAACAATTAACGATATAACAACAGAAAGAGAAAGAGAGAGAGAGAGAGAGAGAAATAAAGAAAAAGAAAAAGGGGGACAGAGCAAATATGGAAGAAAGAAACAAAACAAAATAAGAAGAGGAGTAACTAGAAAAAAACGCAAAAAGACGGACGGAAAGGTGATAGCGGTGAATTTAAAGAAATGATAATTAGAGAAAATTAATTAAAATGAGAAGAATTTAAATAAAAATGTGAAAGGAAAAGTACACAGTCAAAATAACCTTTTGTTCGATTCCCATAGATCTACAAAGTTTTGTTATTGAAAACAAAAGACAATTTCATAATGTTGATTTAAGAACTAAATGCAAAAATATTATTTCAGGTAAAACATTTCCAGCGCAAATGTAATGTAATCAAATTGCGTGTCAATTTAGATTTTGAGAAAAACTCGTGACTATCACGATCTTGAAATGTGCTCCTGAGGGGGGGGTGTACATGAACACTTATTTTTGATACAAGCAAAAAAAATTAAGATAAGAACTGTATTAGCCAAATTGATTTCGGCTTGTTTATTTATTTAAAACTCATCAACAGTGCTAAACAATTTTTCAACATTTTTGTATTTTACGTTTGGTTGAAGTTATTATCAGTGGCATACAATTTGTCCAGTTTTCTTTATGCTCTACATTTAGTTGAAATTACACAACTTCAGTCAAATGTGAAGTTGTTGCAATTGCAACTAAGTAGAAAGTACAAAAAGATATTAAAAAGTTTTTAACGCAGATGATGGAATTTTAAATAAATACGTACTCCGAAATTGGAAATTAGTTAAAAAAGGATGTCGACGTTTTCTTATCTTATTTTTATTCTTACTTATATTGCCAAATAATAAGAGCCTCGTCTCACCCAGAAATACACAAAAATTCAAGCATCAGCCACACCTTTTTGTATTTTCGATAAATTGTATTCACTTCTTTTTTTTAAATTAGACGAAATCTATGCTACGATTTGCTAGTGTGGTGGTGGTGGTGTCTGTTCAAAATATCGTATAGTTTCCCCAAATAAGTGGGTAACTATAGAATTATCAGTTCTGTCTGTGCATTTGTCCGTCTGTCTGTTAGCCTGTCGCGACTTTTTCTCCGCACTAAAGTAATCTAGAAAGTTGATACCTCGCACCGCGGTGAGGCATGGCTCATTTGCTTAGCGAGGGCTTATGGGCATCGTTTTCTGAAGCTTTACATCCACGTATATTAAGAATTAACCTACTGGCACTACTAGATACTCCACAAGACAGTAGCTGCTTTTTCGCAATAATTTTTGTGGTAGCCTCAAAGTATGTCGATCTCATCAAAACAGCTATGCCCTTTTACTCAGTGCTCTCTAGTTACATGGAAAATGAAAAAAGCAACTTCCGAGTAGATAAACTTTCGAATTTGTTAAAATCGTTCCATGAAATTTTCAATACGAAATGAATAGTTGATTGATTTGTTTTGTTAACTGCTTCATATTGGTGTCTAAAGTCAAATACAATCTAAAGTCTGGTCTGGAATGCTGCACAGAACATGTTGAACAAACTATTCTTGCGCATTAAAAACTTTATCGATCATCTTCGCGCAATTATATGTCTGTAACGGTCATGCAAATGATTTTGGCAGCTGACAACTAGATTTAAAGAACTTTTTATTACATAATAATGTTTGGTAATTAATAACTAAGGGATCATCTAAACAGATTAAACATTTTTCAAGCTAAGTATAATGTAGTATAAAAATAATCGTACGCAACAGATTAAATCTTGGATCTTCCACCGAATCGGCTGCTTCGAATCAGGGAAATATGCAGAAAAAACTTTTTGTTATTCGATTTCCTGATTTGATCAGGAAGTGGCTTTCCCTTCTGCACCGATGAATTGATGAAGCAAATTAGTTTATACATGTTTTCAGTCGAGCTGATTTCATGTGACCGCAAAACTGTATTAGTTAGTGGGATTTCCGAGTCGAATAAGATTTCATGTAGGGCCGTACCTTCAATATTATCAGCGTAAGTGCAGTTTTGCTTTGCAAAAATTACCAGCTTTCTATCAGTCAAATTTGTTAAATTTACTGCAAACAAATATAAAATGTCCTCCCTTCTTTGACTCTCTGTATACCTTCTTGTATAACATAAAAGCTTGTTTCGAAAAATATAAAAAAATGGGTTTCGCATAAAAATGAAAAACGTTTTTTTTGTAATTAAGTACTCAATAAAAAAACTTTGTTTAAGCTATGTTAGTTCCTATAGAACAAAGTTTAGACTTAGTTCACTAGTTTATTTCTAGCTACAAAATTTATACGTAGCTATATTGTTGAAAATCAATTATATTTAGCTATGTACTTCCCTTTTCAGTACGCACAAATGCTCATCCGTGGTTATACATTCTTTCATGCAATATATGCTATTTCAACTCCTAATCTCAGGATTTTTTCCCATTTTTGCAATACCCTAATGAGGTCCTAAGACGCATAGTCTAATTATTACCATTGAGATGAGATAATGACGACCACACATGTACCCCACCTCCAGAGAGTAGTCAAGGATGATTAAGCTTGCAAATGCTACTTATTTCTACACCTTTAATAACCTAATCAACCTCCTTTGCTCTGCAGTTAGTCAGTTACGTAGGCTGGAATATATGCTTAAAGAGCACCAGCTGTTCCGCGTCCTTTAGTTAGGGATGTTTTGTACACACGTGTGGTTATAAGTAATTAATGTTCACAGTATCGGTTGATAATTGGCGAATGATGTCGAAATTGCGCTCAAATGGTTAGCAAATAATGGTTGTAAAAGGGTACAGTATGGCGTACTCTAAACCATATAAGTTCATCACTGGCTTCTCTGTGGGGTCATTTTGCTGGTTACGAAGGTTCGATTTTTGTAGTCATCTACTGTAATTCTACAATAAGTTTTAAGTTGTACAGTGCACTTACAACAGTTACTTTACCGCCGTAAAATTTACCATGGCTAAGAGAAGGAATGGACTCATATACGTAGTATCGAGTGAATTTAAACGAGGCTAGACCTGGTTAGTTAATAGAATAGAAACCATACAGAACTGCTTCAGTAAAATTTGCCTGAACTGCCGTACTATTTCGGAACGTGGTTAAGACATCAGTTCTGTAGTCATGTAAAAGGATCATCCTTTTTAAGTTCTGGTGCTTTTTAATACAAATCACCAAATAAGCGGGTGGCCATTCATCTTAAGAGAACTACGGTTAAAAAGTGAAAGTACGAACACACGCCCAGAAAGACTGAATGATTATAACTAATTAACTAGTAGTGGAAGGTAGACCTATCTGTATTTATAAGGTCTATCTCCTACTATTAGTTAGGAATCTGAATTTATAAGCATCAATTCTGCATCTAGCAATTATTGAGTAAAAATGTGAGAAGCAATTTTGCCAATATATTCATTTATTTTTATACAGTTTTGAATCCTACAAGTCAGGCTTCAGTACTTAATGGCATGAGCGCTACTTAATTTATATATTTGTGGTAGGATTACGAGGAAACGTATTGTCATTGATGTTCTTTTAAGATGAGACGCCGAGCTCTGGGCGGTTGAGCTCTTAGCCGCATTCTGATGCACATGCATCCTTCGTCAACCATGTAAAACACTGGCTTAATTTCGATCACTACTCACATATCGTGACCACTCAGCCCTCCCCATTATTCCACCTTCCCTAGAATTATCGTTGCCAGAACAATCACATAACCGTCATAGTACAATCCTGATGCATGTGAATACGCCATAACAAATACACCAACGCACCACTTTAAATACTTTTTACCTACAGTTTAAATTTCTTGCGCATCTTCTATTTGACTAGCTCTTCAAATCTGACATTTCTTTATCAATTTCATTGATGATTATAGTTTGTACAACTACGTCATTTACCATGTAAACGGATATCTATTGACTTTGTCTGGTTCATACGTCTGCCCACAACAGAGCAATTGTTAAGTAAACAGAAGAAAATCCTATTCAGTAATAAAACATACACCAAACTGTATTTCTTTAAAATCCCACGACTAACATGGTAGGAGGAATATAGGAAATGAAACGAAAAATAATTTTTCTTGTTTAAGATAAAAATAAGAAAGTAATTAACTATGTACGTAAGTACTAGTTTATTTTAAGACGGGATTTAAACAATAGAACGAGTATAACTCCTAGCTACGAAAGCGTATTAGGGCCATGATATCCGATTATAAAAAAATCTGGTTATCGCTTTCGTACTTTGCCGTCCATAAAACAAAACAAATAAAATACACAGAAAAACACAGAAAATGGAAATTTAAAATCAATGGCCTAAATTAAATAGACTATTTTGCTCAGACTATTTTACAAAATGTAAGCGTGTTTTAGATGTACTAACTTATGGTCTGAACATTAGGGTAAATATTACAAATTTTGCACAAAAAAGTGAGAATAAATGAAAGTATGAGGAACCATAATTTTTTCATGTTGAGAAAGTGGTATAATAACGTGTAATAATTCTACAAAGAGGAATTTAAAACTGCATAGGGTCCAATGAATATGGATTACAGTGGTGAGATATAAATTTAAATCAAAATAAAATCGAACATGTAAAATAAAATAAGACAGGTAGCATACTGTAAGAGCTGTTACTCTTAATCTTGTTGTAACTAAGTCAATAAAGTAAAATCTTCAAAAGAACGACATCGCTACGATTTAAAATCTGTGAAATAAACAACCTGATCCAATTAATTATAATTTTAAATCATTTTCAGCATTATTGTTTTAAATTTATTCTGTAGCTACCTCTCAATAGCACATCATACCTTGTATTGAGATAACCTGTCTCAAGCGTACAATGGTTTCATTCTAGTAACAAAATCTCTGTAAAATGCTAATTGGTCATTCTTCTGAAGGGGGACTTTGATGAATGGCATTCATCATTAAAAAACGCAACCATACGTGCATTTAAGGCTTCTTATTAACATACGTAAGCTTAACCTTAAATGATGCCTCTTCGATATTTCTTTGAGCTGGTCTTGCTAACATGTTAAGCTTTTGATCTGTCATTAGTCCAATGGGAATGAAAGGATTACTTTTAACTTTGTTAACAATTCTTTGACAAGCCTCCAGCTTAGACAGCGAAATTACTTAACTCTGTGAGAACACAATGTATGCACGAACTGCGTCTACTGAGCAAAAGTTTGGCTTCATTAAAGAATTTTGAAAAGACGCTTAGTCTGATTTATTTTAACAGTAAAAGTGTGCTTAGTTTAGCATTAAATTATGTCAGTCTTATTTGATTTGGAAAATGATGATGCCGGTAAAAGATTCCTCAGATGCTTTATGAACAAAATTATCGGCATTTACTTGAGATAAAAAAGCCATATAACATAAAAAAATTAATTTTACAAACCGCATTGTAAAAAAACATTTATATTTCAAAGCTCTACTGCAATATTGCCAACATATTTTCGTACAAAACATGAACACCTGTTAATTTAATATGTTGACTGTTTTCGTAAAAATTCGGCCAGACCGTACTTAAATGGCACTAACCCACTTTACAGTTAGCTCCTAAAATGCGAAAAAAATGAAATCTGTCTATTTTTTATTTTGACTTTCAGTAAATTAGTCAGCTGTAATGCAAATTATGCAATACCGCAATGTCACACAGGAATGAAGAGCAAGCGGATACTTAACATTGTAAACTACTAGACACATTTACTTACATACATATTACAAACACACGCACGTGCACGCACACACACACACACTCACACACACACACACACACACACACACACACACACACACACACACACCTTTATTTGCCATTAAAAACATTGATAATCACTGATAAAAACTTTACAGAGATAATCAATCAGTGTTAGTTAATAAAAACTTACACTGCTGAAGGCAAATGCGTCAGTGCAATCTAAACTACTGTGCAGTAATGGAAAGTAACGACGAATAAAATCAAACATATTTACAACTATACACAAAAAATATAAAAAAAACTATGATTTAATTAATATGGCCGTGGGTATATGAATTCGGAATTAGTGTGTATGTTGTCGTACTGGTGTGATGGTATTTCATATCTGGTTAATATTAGTGATTTTAATTTTGTTTTAAATGCTGATAGGGACTTGATTTGTTTAACCTGTAATGGTAGAGAATTCCAAAGTAAAATTGCTTGTTTGATTACAGAGTTCGTTCCATAGTGGGTATTTGTCCTAATTTGTTTTAGATTGCTTGTTCTGGAATTAACGATAGGATTTGGAAAAAAAGGTAAATCTGTTATTCTGGAATGGTTTGCTGATGTTGTTAATGTATTTAAATATAAAAAGCAGAGTAAAATATTCTTTGTGTGCTTCAATGATTGGGAATTTTAAAGTTTTTCTCAGGTTAGTTGTTGAAGCTTTGAATTTTTGTCTACCTGCCTTGTGTTTGTATGAGTACCCAGCTATCAATCTCAACGCATAGTTTTGAAGGAGATTTAATTTTAAGTAATTTTCTCTTTTGGTTTTTTGAAGTAGCGTACATCCATATAAGAAGTGTGGTAGAACTAAAGTTTTATATATTAGTGTTTTAGTTTCCTTTGTTAGTTGCCCTTTAACTTGTCGGAGATATGATGTGCTAGATGCCATTTTTGTGTATACGTTATTAAAGTGATCATCCCATGAAAGATTATTGTCTACTTGTATGCCCAGGAATTTAACATTCTTAGTTTGTTTGATTACAGCATTATCTATTGTCAAAGTGGTTGATGATGCATCATTAGTATTTAATGAGGGTGACAGTATCATGAATTCTGTTTTGTCATTATTCATTTATATCTTCTTCTAAATAATTTTTTGCAGTTTGGACATTTTCATGGGCTATGTAGATTGTAGTGTCATCAGCGTATTGCGTTATTTGTGAGTGTTTTAATACACTGGATGTGTTGTTTATATATAGGCAAAATAATAACGGACCTAATAGTGTTCCTTGCGGTATACCTCTGTTTAACGTGGCCCAGTCAGAAAAGTTGGTTGTATCTAACTTTACTCGTTGTTGTCTATCTTTGAGATAATTTTGTATCAGTTTTATCGATATCGAATCTAATCCGATTTGTTTTAAATTATCGTAAAGTAGTTCGTGATTAATGCTATCGAAAGCTTTACTTAAATCCAAAAATGCTGCTAAAATGTATTGCTTGTTGTCTAAACTATGTCTCCAATTTTCTGTTGTGTGTATTAGGGCGTCAATGGTTGAAAGGTGTTTACGGAAGCCAAACTGATGTTTTGATAAAAGTTCATGTTTATTTACATATGAATTTATCTGATCATAAATTACCCTTTCCCAAACTTTGCCGAAACAATGGATTACGGAAATTGGGCGATAATTCATGGGATCACATTTTGGATCTTTTTTATGGATTGGAGTCACGTTTGCCATTTTACATACCGTTGGAAATTCGCCTCTCATAATTATCTGATTAGCAATGTAAGTCATATGCGGGGCTATTACAGATGCACTATCTTTTAGAATTTTGATAGGAATATCTGATGGTCCACTCCCTTTGTTGGAACTTAGGTTATTTAATATGTCGTTGATTTCTCCTACTGTGACGCTTTTGAATGAGAATACTGTGTTAGACGATTTGTTTTTTAATTTATTAATTATATTATTGCTAATATGAGAAGCCACTCCCTTAAAATTTCCAAGATTCAGGAATATTGCATTTAGCGCGTTGGCAATATCTTTGGGTTTTGTAATAACAGTGTTGTTGATCTTAATTTCGTCAACACTCGTTAGTTTGTTACGGCATTTATTTATTACATTGTTAATAATTTTCCATTTTTCTTTGGTATTTGTTGCGTTTTTACATTGTTGTTGTATATGTTTATTTTTCAAGCATTTATTAAGATTATTAAATTGATTTCTCTTTTTTTATAATTGTTATGATTGTTTTTAGTTTTGTTCTTTTCCCATATATTATACATTCTGTTTTTCGCTATTCTTAGTTTGTCAAGTTCAGGTGTTGTCCAGGTACTTTCGTTATTGAGTTTGCTTTGTTGTGGGATTTGCTTTACGTTTTTATATGGTGCATGTACATTAAGGCAATATTCGACATTATATGTCAGAATATTAACTTGTGTATCTATTTTATCAGTCATATATACGGAGGTCCAGTTCATTTTTGCTAAGTCGATTAAGTATGAATGTTTGTTGTATTGGGCGTAGTCTCTCATTAAATGCCAGACTGAATTTTGGTTATTATTATGCTGTGGGGTCATTTTATCTACTAATATTGTGAAATGATGATCTGAATAATCACACGGGAAAGTATCATATGCTACGAAATTATTGTTACTATTCGAACTGAAATGGTCGATTACTGTGGCTGATGTTTTAGAAATTCGAGTAGGTTTATTGTTGTTAAGTATGTGGACATTATATTGTTTTAAGAGCTCTGTGTATGTTTTGTATGCCAGTGTGTTTGTAGCTAAAATATCAAGGTTGAAATCGCCCATTATAAGAACTTTTTTATTTTCGAAAGCACTGCGTTCTAGTTCTTCACTAAAGTATTTGAAAAATGTTTTGTGTTTGAGATTGGGTGGTCTATATATGGTTCCTATTACATAGTTCTCAATGCTGCACCAAACAGATTCAATCTTGCCGGTTCTGATGCCTTTCATTTCTTGTGGTCTCAGGTGTGAAGGTATATACATCGCACCCCCTCCACCTTTCTTATTTTTACATCTATCTCTTCTTATTAATGTGTGATTAGGTAATTCTATAGTGTTGCTAAGTATTTGTTTATGGAGCCAAGTTTCTGTTATGCCTACAATCAGATTTTCGGTGGCGTGAATTGTATCTTTCAGCAGCCAGTGTTTTTTGACGAGACTTTGAATATTTATATTTAGAAATTTGATGTTCTTTTTATAAGTAATCATGATTTTTTTAGCTCATCACTGGTATTATTATTGTTGGTGTTATTATTATTATTATTTGGCAAAATGGGTCCAGGGTTAGTTTCGATACCACCAAGTATAAGTAGTAAACGAATTATGGTTAAAATGTAAGCCAGTTCAGAACATGAGTATAGAGTGCTTTCAAATTTAGATGAAATCTGTAATTTTTCCAATTTTTTTAGAGCTACGTATTTTAGATTGACATGACGCATTTGTCTTATAGCACTGAGGTACACAACTTTTAAGATGGATACAAATCTTTTTAAAATAAATTGCATAGAGTGTCTTATTCTATCGCTATTTACAGTTCAAAACACAGTGAGACATGTGAGACACGGAGACATGCAACAATTGAAACTCGACAGTATTACGCTCCAAACAACAAACAGCGTTTCTACTCTGCCACTGACATGATCTTTTGCTCAGCACACGTAGACGTAGGTCAAATTGATGGGTTAAGATGTCACAAAAAGTCAGCTCGCGAGCGTTCATCGACCATCTGTGGAATTACGCGTTCAAGTTTTTGAAGGTATTGTCCATTATCGTGAAAGTAATGTTTAAACTTTAAAAGTTTTTTTAGTCTCCTCAACTCTCAATAGAAAATTTGTGTTACTTGTTTATAACTCTTGCGTTTGAATTAGGAATGTTACACAAATACACCCACCTATCAAATAACTTGCTACTTTTGATGTCATTATTATCGTATCAGTTTTCCGGCTTTTCTTTAGCACAAATGTCGTTGGGAAGTTTCTATTTTTATCAAACAATATAATCTATATGCATGAATGACTGCCTTTTAATCTCAAGATCAAAGAAAATCCTAATAAGTATGAATAATCTGTTTTATTTTAAGAACGGAAAATGTTTCTGTGTACATGACTAAGACACATAACAGTAAAAATCAACGCTTTCAAGATAACAACAGGAGACATCATGGCTTGTTACTATGCTGACCTTTATTAATTTTTACCGTTATGTGCCGCCTGTTCAATGTCTATAATTCTAATGTAAGATACAACATTACTATGCAATTTGTTGATCACTATTTTTCTAACAGCAGAAAGATCATCTTTAAAGGCTTCGTTTTATATCAGTAGAGAATTTATCAAATAGCCATTGCTAAAAGAATTGCGATTTGCAGTCATATTTTCAAGAATGGACAAAAAAGAAAAAAATTATTTATAAAAATGTATTTTTAATATACACTATTGCTGTTAAACATAATTTAAACTCGCTCTTTTTCAGATGACTTTTTCAAGTTGCAGCTATAGTATATGCTAACAGGTGTGGATTCTTTAGTATTTATACTTATCAAATCGATTCCTAATCTGGTCATAAAACTCTGTAATTCTCGAATGCACCTCTGAAGTCATTTGTCTCAATGTTAAAATGATTCTTTTATATTCATCACAGTAGTTTACGAGGCTCGAATAATCGAGGTTTACGATAAATCTCTATCGGTTTGCACTGTACTATTCACAGCCACGTTTTTAAAGAAATGAGCAAAACATAATTTACATTTCTGCACAAAGCCACACATTCGATTCTACATTTCTCGTAATTTTGCTGCATTTGTCGAAAAATACACTGCGCTAGACAGTGTATCTATTATAATGCTTTATTTCTGCAATTCACAGATCCTATTTCCTGAACACTTTTTACGATAATTATTACAGAAACGCCTATAATATACTTACAGAATACTTTTCTGAGTTTTCTCACTAATTGACAACCAATATGTACCAAATGTACATTTCCCGAAGAATTTTCTTGGCTATATCTATTAAATAAATACGCTTTCTCTTTAATACTGCATATTACATATTCAGCGCGTGCTGTTTATTTTTGACGTTCCTAATGGAATACTTCTGCGAAGAAACTGCAAGTCAGACTGATCGATGGTGGCGTTTAAAATTAAATCAAGAGTTTTGTACCTTAAAGAACCTAAGGCAAAACTATCTAAAAATACGATGAAATGTCAGTCGGACGTACTGTGAAAGATTTTATACTTACTAAGATTCAGGACATAGTGAATCAAGCTTAAAATGTCTAAAGCCGAAGATATGCTTCAGTAACAGGTTTTTAGGTTTCACATGAAAAAACTGCTGATTTGCACGTGAAAGAAGCCGTATCTAGTAATGAGTTAATGCTGCCGTATGAAAATTAATGTGTGCATGTGAACGCCTATTACTGAAACTAAGCAATCTATACAGTTATTTTTTATTTTTATATACACTTCACCGTCCTTTATCGATTAACTAATTAATTGTTCTTGTAACACGTCCATTACTTTTTTAACTGTTGTAATAGTTATACCAATTTAATCCGTCTGTTGAAGAATAACTGCCAGTGAGAGACTATCGTAGGCAGTGGTTGTACATAGTTGTGGTTATAATAGTCTAAACTGTAAATTTAGCTTCATTTAAGTAAGTGTACAAATTACCAGCCTAACAAATGCTAAGTTTGCATATTCTATTTTACTGTCAGGAGAGAAATCGTGATTTACCATTTTAAATTTTTTTGCTAACATGGCATGACAGGCCTAAATTCTTTCTTGTGGCTTGTAATGCTCACCACACTTTTGCTCACTATAAAACAACAATAACATACAAACAAACACAGGTTTTACAACTTTTCATTTCGCTTGATAGGATGAATAGTTATAGCCAAACTTAGTGAACAAGCATTATGACAGCTTTCAGTTGTTAGTTAATTAGCTGAGTAAATAATTAAATAATTAATTCAATTACATTTACATGGGCAGTTAATCACATGTAAGCAAATAGTTATTGATTAAATCAATCAAGTGACTTATCTGCAATTGTTGTAGGTATTTTGTAGGTATTATTGTACGAGCAATTGTTTAACTGGATAATTAAGTTAATTAACGAGCAAATGATTATCCAGTTCAACAATTGCTTGTCGCAGAAACAGAATTGCAGATAGTAGGTCATTTGATTGCTTTAGTCAATAGGTGTTTGCTTACATGTGATTTAATAACCGCTCATGTAAATGTAATTGAATTCCGGATATCCGGTAACAAGCTTTACACTTAAGAGCTAAACTTGCATCATTTATTAAATCGATAAAATTTCATGTAGCTGCTTACTATACTCGAAAAATAGCCCACAAGGTCGCTGGTGTTACTGGATTTTCGCATTGCGCATTTTACTTTTATGGGCCAGCAGTGACTTAATAATTACTGAATTCATGTTGAAATGCTGTTTACTGCTGTTGTTGCTGCCTCTGTTGTTGTTGGTACTATTGTTGTTGCTGCGATTCAGCCAAACTTAAATAACCTTTGCAGATTCAAAAAACAGTACCTCGGCTTGAGTTTATGTAATTAAAAGGTGTTGACGCTTTCATCAAATTAGCTAGCATTAATTAATTATGACTGCGATTGCCAGAATTTTATAAACTATTACGGTTTATTTTAACAATTATTACCCATTACGGGTAATGAGTTAGAGAAAGAAACGAGACGCTGAAAAATTGTGGGCTAGTCGGTAATACAAAGGTTTCTAAGGTTTCATATTGCGCGAATAGTTAATTATGACTGGCGGGAAGAAACTAACTGGAAAATCTCAGTACATGTACTACTTTTGCAACCACTTTTAATGATTTATTAGCGACGTTATTCTTCATTAGTGCGAAACCCTAGCAGGATGAGTTCGTGGTAAATTTATATTTTAAGAAGTCCACAATTATAACTTGATAATTAAAATCGGGTTTTTTGGCAGATCCTATTGGAAGAGTCAGAACTTTATGGAAGAAACTTGACAATAACTTTACTGCTATTTTTTTAATAAATTCTTCAATCTATTCTGTATGACAGCATGCCCAAGATTGGTTGTCACATCTCGCATACCATAATTCATTTCACTTCTTATTCCTACATTCACAATCGGGTGTCCACCACTAATATTTCATCCCTGACTAATATGAAGAACTGGTATCCAAACCATGTTTATTAGGCTGTTTTAATGTTCCACATGTTATAAAATACCGATTTGACAAGTACGCCATAGTTTGCTTAACCACATAAACGTCACAACAAATAACCTTTATAACGTTAAACAAGAATTGGCGCAAAAAACAACTGAATATGTTATCGGGCATAATCACGCATTATAGCTACTGACAAGACACTACGTGTAAAGTGAGCGCATTATTGATTGTAGTTGGGTGGGAAGTGTTAATGACAGCGTAGTTGTTGGGTAGTGTGTTGGATTGATGAAAGGAATTAAGTGTCAGTGATGGATTATAAATTAATTAGTTGCTTCGTTGGCTACTTTGTTAATTTGCTTAGTTAGCTAAATGCGGGGAATAAGGAAAAAGAAAAATCAACAAACAAATGAAAGAAGCAAACGTCTAAGTAATAAAACGACTAACTAATTAGCCTGTTCAAATTACTCAGTTAACCAATTCACCAACTTCCTAACCGACCAAGCGGCCAAGTATGTGTGCACTTTCCTCTTAGTATGGAAGCTTTTGCAGCTTCTCTTGCATGGAATTGTAGACTAAAAGACTAATATGTAGACATTACATTATCATAGGTAAAAAAACAAACCAGATGCTGTTAGCTTACATTAATTTAAAAAACTACTGTGTACGAAATATCAGTGTTATTATGCACGCACAAGATATCGATTGAGTCAGTTTTCACTGTTTTTATGCTTGAGTTAGGCATATGCATACATAAAGTGTATTGTTCCTAAAAGATCCGTGAAATGCTAGGTGGACAAGTTGTAGAGCTACTTGCATAACTTTCGATTAGCTGGTTTACTGGTATGTGGTCAGTTGCACGCTTGGTTGCTTGGTTGGTTGGGTAGTTAACGATTTGGATATTGAGTAGTTTGAACTGGCTAATCACTCGATTTATTACTTAGTTGTTTGTTTCTTTCATTTGTTTGTGGATTTTTCTTTTCCTTATTCACTGATTTAGCCAACCAAGAAAAATAACAAAATACATCAAATTAATTTATAGCCCATCACTGACACTCGTGCCAATAAATTCCTTTCATCAGTCCAACACACTACCCATCATCATGCTACCCTGCCACTACGCCATTAACGTTACCCACCTAACAACAATCAATAATGTGCTCACTTTCCACCTAGTGTTTTGTCAACAGCTGAATCTATAATGCATGATCATACCAGGTAACGCATTCAAATGTTTTTTGCACCAGTACTTGTTTAATGGTATCAAAGTTATTTGTTTTTCATGACTATGATGTTTATATGGGTAAGTACGTGCAAACTAAGGCGTACTTGTCGAATCGGCATTTTATAACATGCGAAACATTGAAACGGCCTAATAAACATGGTTTGGATACTTTAGTTTGTCTGCAATGTGAATAATTCGTCGTCAAACAGCAAAGCTGCCGAGAATTAATTGCTGAATTGAAGATCTTAACAAACATTATGCGTTTTTATGACAGAGGCAGTTGCTGATAATGAAGTAACCAAGCAGACAAAATAGATTAAAGAACTAAAACAAGTAATGAAGCAAAAACTTGAGAGAAAATAAAAATAAAGAAAAGAGACAATGCACGATAAGAAAATAAGGTTTGCTGAATTGAATGCCATGAAAAGGCACGCAGAACTGACTGGCAGAGAAAAATACTGATCCGAAGGACTTTACAATGAAGTAAGCCCTGCTGAAGTGGGTGAAGTACCAAGTTTCTTGCAGAACAGGATTGATGATGGGGAAATTGAGTAGTGTAAAAAATGTGAAATTCAGTAGATCAATAACTGAACAATTGGATAAGCGCACCTAATGAGATGGTAGGTAACTTTATGTGTCTATATTATAAAGCGAATACATCATAAACATGCATGGTGTGCAGGGAACGAAGTGCTCATTGAAGAACAGTGATGTGCAGCAGCTGAATATGTAGAATACGCCTAAACATGCATGCTAGCAGGGAATGAAATGCAGTCAGCTAAGCGAAGAGTGATGTGCAACAGTTAATATTATATAGCAAATATGATAGTGTGCAAGGAATGAAGTACAGTGAGCTGAACGAAGAGTGATGTACAGTAGTTAAACTTATACAGCAAATATGATGGTGTGCAAGGAGCGAAGTGCCGTGAACTGAATAAGAGTGATGTGCAACAGATACAAAGTAAATTGACCTGTAAAAGACTGTAACACAAAGTCACAGGAAAAGTGAATTCAGGAAAAAAGAAATCAGAAACGAATAACTCATACTGGGCACAAAATAAAGTGAATTCAAGAAAATGTGAGGAATACGCAGTGAAATGTAGAAATCTATTGTGCAAAGCAAGATTTAGTAACATGAATGAAAAAGAGAAATTTGTTACAGTAACAATACCGACAAGCTCAGTTAATACACTTCATGTATGCACCCGGATGTTAGTCTAGTTACTTGCAAATGATTTTGTCATATCATTTTAGTAGATAATCCTTTTCCAGTTTGTTATGATTTTGATTATAAATGAAAAAGCAAGAGCTTTATAAAACAACTTGAATAGTGTGCATTGCAAGTTCGGTTTTCTATTTTAGGTCATTTATTTTCTATTCCCTGTCACTTTTGTTTATTACTCTTTCCGATATAGCCGCTTCTTTATTTAGCATGCTACCTTCTTATCTGGCCAATTAGACTCAAAATTAGGTTAGATTTTTTTTACCTGACAAAGACCCATTTACGGTCAGACAAAACGCAGAATTCTAATTCTAGAAGATGCTACTTTTTCAAACCGAGGTTTTTTGCCAACCCTGGAATGAACTTTAGAGCTCTGCTGTCTGCACGGTACTTCTGAACAATGAACATAAATTTTAAATTTAAATCAAAAATGTAAACTAATATATCCATAACTGCAAAACTAATAAAATTTCTGTCGCAAAGGCAATAAGAATACGTAATAAAGTGTAATTAATGTAATCAAGGCAATAAAATTACAGCAACAGTGATTTTCCATAAAAGAGATTGTTCTATTGAAGTATTCATAGAACAAGGTGCAGTATGGTACATTACATGAAAACAAAACTAAACTGATTGACGCATTGCCAAATGTCACCGTTAGATTTTGCTTTTTTGCTTTGCTGGTTTTTTACAGCTTTTTCATTTCTTTTCGGAGTTTTTCGGTATTTTTCGATATACGTATAGTAGAGCCCACTAAATCTCACATAGATGTTAATTTGCGATAAATAAACTTTAAAGCACAAGTTTATTTGATGTTAAAGCTGCGGCGGCGAAGGTTTATAATCAGGAATTCGAATAAGTAAATAAATATATAGCCTTAATAGTTTAAATAACCAATCCCATAAATAAACACAACAATACTTAGGAACCATTGATTTGTGTTAAATACAACAAATGAGAATTAAGAGCTCTAATTTAATAAACCAATATCAGCGATACTGTTTTAAGCTTAACTCTTTAACGCTATCAGGTACTATCATCTTCATGGGGTTCTAATAACTACAGGGTACTTAACAAATACGTTAAATTCTTTACCAATGTAAAAATCTTTATTTCTGGAAGAAAACATACACTAATTTAGATGATTATGCAGCTATTAGTCGTATAATTATGTTGTTAATTAGTAAAAGTAGCATCCCTAATTATAGTCGCGATATAAATTTGCCTGACAAGGTGTTTTATCGAGACTTAGTCTGTCAGACAGAAAATTATCTTGTTATGTTATTTGTCTTGTCCTATAAACTGGTTCAGAAATAAAAAATGCTTTGATAATTTTGTATTTTCGCCCAAATATTTTGTCTTTCTCTTACTGCGAAATTGTTTTTAAGATTAGTAACAGAGATCTACTGAGCAAACTTGTAGTTTACATGGTACATGTATGTATGTTCAGCCATGGGTTCAGCGTACACTACTATATGTGACGGTTATGTGTCACAATTGAATGCATTCTATACACACGCAACCGTCTGACAAAGGAGATGCACACTTAAAGCACTTCATTGATTTGACATGCCTTGGTGTAGAGTTATCCTCTTAATAATTCATTACATACGATTTTTCGTTATATATTTACTTATTCTATACGGTTGACCCTAACCATTGCTTAAACTTTATTTTCCCATTAGACGCTGCACTTTAATTTTTATTGGACAAAACTTCAAATTCCGCTACTGAGGGAAAAGGAATTGCTATTTTTGTAAATCTTCCCCATTTTCATATGAATTTTTAAGCGGTTATTCTGCTTCTGTGGTTTATCAAGGTTGAGTAATGCGTATATAAATGTTTGACAGTGCGAAGCATTGAAAAACGAAAAAGCAGTGAAGACGTCAAACAATGATTCATATTTAGTTAAAATATTAGATTTCTCCCGATAATGCTGAAAAAAATCTTTTACGTCAACGTCTTAATTTTGTAGTAGCATTTAAAGGTACAAAAAACCTCGCTGTGTTTTTTACTGTTTTCTTTATGATGATCATTATTGTTTGTCTTATTAGATCGTAATTTGACTGTGCAACCATTATACTTAATGTTTTTCAATCGAAAAAATATACTATTTGATAAAGCATTAAAATATCATTACAACAGGTAATGATTAATTAATGTCACAAGGTGTCACTGTATTTTATGAATTGTATTTGTACAATTTAAGTGAACCTATTTGACTGAGTAATTAAGTATAAATGTCACTTCAGCGTCAGTACAGCTTGTTATCAATAATATCGAGCTTTCCAACACGCTCGTGGGTTTTGTATTAAAAGAAAGAAACGTGTATGAAGCGACTCTTGAAGCTGTTCGTCTAAGCTCATTAGGTCATCACTCGTGTAAATGTACCGAGTTAATTTTTCATCCCTGTTTCCACTAGACAAGATGTTTCTGCAGATTATTTTTTTTAATGATAAAAATGTCTATTGTTGCTATTAATAAGCAATGCATGTCTTCGTTTTTTGTTGATTGGACAGACTTTATACAGTTAACGAAATGTCTCTCCCGCATAATTGATCAACTTTTATATATAATGTTGTTTATATATACAATCAGACAATACTGTTGTTATTAGCTATTTTGCCAAGTATCTAATGTAGCGAGTTTTGCTATATACGAGTGTGTGCATGGTTGAATTATCCAATACACGCTAGTGTAGGCTGCAGCTTAGGGGTCCCTCATGCTTGGTGGGCCTCAAGCTTTGATCACAGGTTTTTTGCTGCAGTTGCGTTGAAATATGTGCTAATTTGGTTAGCAAAAAATACTAAAATAGTGATATTTCTTAAATAATATTTTTATTGACAAACAAAAGATAGATATTCTAGTTTACTTAAAGAATTTGCAATAAGTTTACTTCAAGCTATAAATGTCGCTAAAACGTATCCAGGACGGATGCGGGCGAGTGTAGAACGTGGCTTCGTCTGAGGAGGTCCCATAATTTCAGTAGCCAAGGGGCACCAAAAGATCATAATCCGGGCCGGTGAATATGTACTGATACTGCCATATGTGAATGAGTTCTTGAATGCGCTTGCAGTCGCACAACTTGAGTGTAGAAAACAGGACGGATACAGATATGCATCGCACAAGGAACCATGTAGTATAATGTAAATTTAGGAATGTAATATAATGTAGGAACCATGTAAATTTTGATGATTTCAATTAGTTTTTAGCTGTAGGGAATGCTTTTAAATGCGTCATGAATACTAACAACCTATTAATGTTTGAATATCATTCTGCCTCGCCGTTATTTTAACACTGAGAAGAGCAATTATAATTGCACTATTGTATCTTTCGATTTACTGTTTCGCTTGACACCTCACACAAACTTATACTACAAATAATGCTCTAACATAAATAAGGTCTATTAACTTCTGCTACTATCAAAATAGTATTTACCACACAATATGTTACAGTTTCTATCAAAGTACACATCTGTTGCAGAAGAAAAAGGTGTGCTTACAATGTTACCTGTATTTTGCTATTGTGTATTTATAAATGTGTATGCCATCAAATACAAAATTGCAATATTATGTAAACCCATATCCAAAAACAAAAAATGCTTTCAAATTAATGAATTTAAAAATACGCTATATCTACAGCAAACTAGTCCTTGTTTCGGTAGCTGAATGGTCCATATCGCGGGCTGCAAATACTTTCTTTAGTTGAAATATAAGGTTCGAGTCCGGCATTGTAGTTAATTACGTGTAGTTAAAACTCGTTCAACATGCTAACGTTTTCGGTTATGTCAGCAGCAGTAATTAATTTTTGTTAGTCTCTTAAAATAAGTATATTCTAATTTCGCTGTCATATAACTAATTAAGTATCCTCCATATAAAGTATGTTCTACAATTAAATTTAAAAAAAACAATTTTAGAAAAAACATCAAAAATGTCGCAACAATACGAAAGACGTTGTCGTAGTCCAAATAGTAGTAATTTTAATTGACGTCGTCGTTGTTGTTGTTATTCTTGTTGTCATTGCCGTCATCGTCATCGTTGTCGTCCTTGTTGTTGCTGTTTTTGCTACAATAAGTTGAACACAATGCTTGTTACAGTTTTTGCTTTTTAGGATTCTTTCTGAGCCTTATCTTTGTTTTTCTCTTTGTAATATTTCTTATAAAACAAAAGCAAGACTTCCTTGTGTGCCAATCGGTCCAGTTATATTTTGCGGCATATACGGTAACATGGGCTAATGTCGTACACGGCTCTCCTTTATTAACAAAAAGAGGAAAAAACAATTTCCATACTAACCTGTTATTTTAGTAAAAGCCTGAAACTCCTCGTAAAACGAGGATAGCCCGTTTTATCCTATGCACTGATTTTCAGTGATGCGATCATAACTCTGACTCTGTCAACACTTTCATCTATCTTTGAATTGACTCCAAACTGAGCAATTTAAGAGTTGACCCCCTCCTCCGTATTATAATGAATTTGTTAAGTAATTAACAAGTTGTCGCATTATTATGCGCAGTCTGCGCACGAAAACGTTAAAAATACTTGATTAACTTACTTTGTAATTTTTTTTCTTCGCTTGAACGTCCAAAAAGTTCCTCTTCCAAGGTGCGTGTAGTAGATGTGTCCCGTTCAATCGAAGATATCTGTTACATACCACCCACGACTTCTGTCAACTTAGCGCTTGGCTCTCTCGCGCATGCGCAGCTGCATGACAGCAGCATCCTAAATTGCGAACTGATTCAACGTCTGACAAAGACTGACAAACGTCTGAATTGCTTATTATTTTAACAGTTGCGTCAAAACCTGAGTAAATCTGAGTAATTATCAAGGATAATCAAGATGAAAACCTAAACTGGAAGAGGTGTCTCACCTATGTGTGTACATCCGCCTCAAGAATAAACAGTATAGCAGATGAAACTGTCAGTTTACCAACCAGACGCCCTACTGCTTAACTTCGCTCACTCAGAACTATTTCATTTGTCCTGAAAACAGGTTCGTTTTAGTAAGTTCATGTTAATAAAATTTCAATTAATCACCCCCACTAAGTTTCCATTTAAAAACGTTAAATAAAGCCGCTTTTAAATTAATGCGATGCAGGTCGTTTTGCATAATAATTGCTCAGTCATTCGGTCATTAACTTTTTTAGTTAATGAAAGTTTAGTTTTCAACTTTTGATTAATTAAAATTTAATAAAGCAAGTTTATGTTAACCTTATTTGGCAGGCCATACCCTGACTTAAACTAATGAATTTCGTCAAATGCAAATTCGTGCGTTCTGTGTGTATTTATTTATTTGTTTGTTTGTCGTTTGTTTAGACATTCAGTTCTAAATACCTAAATAGACCTTCAATACAAAATTTATAAATTTTACACCTTTACTAAATATACTAATTTAAGCCTTCAGTAAACTCCTCGCTGTTTTCACCTATGCACAGCGGTTAAATGCTTGAATTTGTTTACACACCACTTCACAAACAAATTACCTTACAAAGTGAAATTTTGCTCCTCAAATAAAATTCAAATCATAAAAAAATATAATTACTTAATAGATCAACACAGTTTTACTGGGTCAATGAAATGAACTGCGTCAAACAATAATCACGATAAAGTTGAGACAAGCCTATTAGATTTACTTTATACTTGAGACACGTTGTTTTTGAAATGGTGGGTGTAGGTAGGATTGCAAAGGAGTGGCAAAGAAACGTAACAAGAGGTTTTTTCGAAAAACATTGTGATTTTCACATTAGCCTCTCGTCTTGGTCATTAATTGCTCTTTTGCCAGTGTGTTTTCATCAGACACAATTCTGTTGCACATAGTTTCTTGCTGTTCTTCCTTTTGTGCCTTTCTAGTTCCACCTTTATGTGCATTTCTTACGAATACAAGACAAAAACAAAAAGCTCTTTCTCTTCTCACGACAGCTGCTTTCACCACAATAATGGTTTGTCTGTCATTCAATTGATTAACTAACGTAACGATGGGCAGGATTTTTTCAACCAATCAATGAAACTTATTCACATACCAACAGTCACACTGCCCCATATAACCACAGTGGCGTATTGTTAATGAGTTGCATGTTACTTACTCGAGCTCAATAACGCATGCTATTGTACCCCCAGAGTGCACACTTCTGGGTACCACTTTGCCGCTTGCCCGCCACCGATAATAGCGTGCGTGGACGGATAACTGTCACCCGAAGAAGAGGATGCACTCTTGTGGCACGAGAAACGTAGCAGACGACGGCAATGCGAGTCATAGCAGCGTAAACGAAAATCAATGTGATAATGGTATTTACCTACAACTACAATAATTCTGATAGTGACAATGATGAAACAAAGCACTGACATTGAATCGTATTGACAATGGAACAGTTACAAGTCTGAAATTATCACTTTAAAGGAAATAAAACCTGACTGAGGTAATTTAAAAGTGAAAGGCAGCCTAGAATATCGAGAATCGCCTGTAATCCTGTGCAGAGGAACTAAACATTCATTTAAAATTTAGCTCTTGGATGTTTTTTGGTGGTGGATTTTACAACTTGCTTTGTTAGAGGTTTGAAGTTGGTGGTACGCTAGCTACGCCTGTACACGACAAACGTCTCATTCGAGGAAATAGGGAAGGTGTCGTCAGCAAAAGATGAATTTCCAGCAAAGATTTTTGTTACGTTAATGCAATAGTTTCACCATGCTGCGAATCACAATACTATTTAGCCTCGGTAAGTATCTTTAGTAACTCTCAAAGTGCTGTTGTTATACTCATTTTATTGGTAATTTAGACTTGTGTTATAACGAGCCCTCCCACGCACGTTAATGTTGTTTTACTTGTACGTAAAACTGGAGAAAATTGTTTTCTTAACATCTCAGATAGAAATACTGACCTGTTGACAACAGCTAACAAGCAATTCTTAAGCACCTAATTACGACTTAAAGCAATATTGTATAATAGTACCCTGTTTCTTCACGGGCTTATTTATAGTTTTCATTTTTTTATTAGTTCTTCGAAGCGTAGAGCTTTGGTGCAAATGGAATGATACTTTGTAGAGCCGTTATTAATTTATTATAGAAATTAAAAAGTTTATACATTAAAAAGATTAGAATCTTTAATATGTATGATGAATCTGCTGTGATGTTAGAAACCGTCAGAGATTCACCACATTTGAGCTGTAACTGAAAAATCTAAATGGCTGCGTATTTGGATGATTTATTTAACCCGGTTTTAAACTTGTTTAAATTGGATTTAAACTCACTGGGGAAATGTCGCATGGTTCTGCTTCTTTTTCTGGTATTTCACTAATTAACACCTTGAAAATATACACTAACTGTATTAAAAAATTTTCTAAAATAGATAAGCTAAAACACTAATCTGTATCAGTATGTAAATCAGTACATATTATTGGTGAAAAGTAACTTACCTCTTAGTTTAGAGAGTACTGTCCAGTGTACAGTGATATACTTTCTCACCTCAGGGCTTGCGTTCAGTGTAGGTCTTTGCTTCTTGCGTTTAACAGCCTGGATTAGTTCTTGAGTTCACACCACAATTGGAATGCCTTTTTATAAAACAATTTGATGTAGAGTCCTCTTAGTCTTCGATTATCTTCCCGTTTTGTACAACATGTTGTGTCTAGCTTTACCAGAAAATTAAAAATAAGTGTTTTGCAACCCTTATCAGTAGCTTGATTTGGCTCAGTATGTCTTACTTTAGCTCAAGCATGCAACTAGTACATTAGATTTAGGTGCTCATAGACGTTGCTAGACTCTCTCCCATCACTGCCTCTTCCAAGCCTCAACCAAGTTTATTACCACACACACAAACACACTGCAAACATTACCTCGAACAAAGCTATAATAAAACGACATCTATAATGTCTGTAAACTTGCATTAATAAAGATCCATCTGATTTAAATTTGTCTTTGTCTCTTGCCATTAAATTCTTGTCATTGCTCCAGCTGAGGCATTTGAAACAGAAATTTTAGGCCTGCATGGTTGCCTGAATGTTCATCGACAAAAGTGTTTACTACTTTGATTTACAGTAGGCCACTAGTATAAAGTCGTCTAGGGTATATTTGGCCCAGGCAAAGCACCTTAAATTTTTCATTTGTTTGATTAGCACAACTTACAACTTTTGCGCCTTATATCTTAACGAGATCACATTACGTGGAATTGTTGCACGTGCCTATCACTCATTCCAAATCTGTTTCCAAGGAAATTATTGCCTCTCAGCAACAAGTTATTGTGATTTTAGTTTAAATTCAACATTACACGCATTTTAAATGATCAAAATGAAAAATACAACTATTAATCTTCATCAACTAGTTTACAATTTATCAACAATTTGATGGTAAAACCTTTGAAGTACAGTTTAGCTTGTAGACCATATTGAATATATAACAAAACTTAGAGCTTGGTTCGAAAGAATAAAGTGAAAGGTGAATTTAATTCTTATCACGTATGAGACATTCTGTACCGCTGACACCATTCTGATCACAACACTTTTGTCACCTGCGCGTTGACAGGTCCTTTACCGTATATGGTCCAAACACACGTGACGCATTCTAAAACAAGCATAGATATAATTCCTTACACATAATTTAACACACAATTAGACGATTTTATGTGTTGTCTTTGTGAAGATGCTGGTCAATTGAAACGTTCTATGCTAGGTTCATTGATGCTTCATTTTAATTCTATCGGTGTAGGGCCTAAATAATTCTTTGAAATAGTTCACTCTTTTAAAGCAGTTCGTCCTAAATCTTAAATTTATGTATGAGGCTTTGTTTAAATTTACATTGACATAACTCGTATATTATTAACAGATAAACCGCCTCTCTGATGCAAGGTATACAAATAAATTGTGGATTTTATAATATTAATATTATCATGTCTGTTGGATATTGAGGTGATCCTGCCTGGGTGAAAACAGATTAATATTTAAAGATTTGGCCAGAGGCAGCGATCAAAATTTAGCAGTTGTGGCTAATAATGTTGTTTTCACGATTCCCTTTCCTATCGTCCATAACAAACTAAGTCTTATACATGCAATATACTGATTTGAACAATTATTTCAGTACATGACGTATTTAATAAGCAGTGTATCCTGCGTTAACCCGTTCACGGTTAAAGCAGTTCAGAGTCCAAAGTTTCACTGGTTGTCCCACAATAATTATACAACGCTGCAACAAACCGGTTAACAATAACTTTGCAAGAGGCAAAAATTACATATGTCATAAGTGTGACATATGACCATAAATACAACATCTCATCAATGTCTGTTTTAAAATGAGTAATACAATTAAAACACTGTTTGTTATGGCCCCACTATACTTCCCTACAAATAGAGGGAAGTATTTTGTACATAGTTTTTAAAAATAAAGAATTATAATAATAAAAATAATGGCCCCACTGCTACTTTTAGAGAGAAGTAACTCTTAAAGAGAAGAAGACCTAGGTCTTAGTAAACATACTGTTTCAATACATGACAAATGATATATTATATTGCTCATTTTAAAATATAGTAGACTGATATAATAGACAGTCATATAATAGACTGAAATAGTATTTTTATCAGGACCTAGCTCTCCCTCTCTAAGAATTGCTTATGAAAGTGGAGTAATAATAAACAATGTCTTACTCATTACGAAACATACATAGATGAGATGTTGCATTTATAGTCATATGTCACATTTATGTCATATGTGATATTTACCTCTTGCAAAGTTGTTTTAGCTAGTTTGTTGCAGCCTTCCATATTACAAGGCCTAAGTTTTGCCAAAGCCCTTCGTTTACAATTCATAACGCGCGTGCAGTTAGTTCGTATTACACGCAAATGAAACAACGATTGTGGCATCAATACTTTCCAAAATTAGCTGGCAACTAACTACATGTAATACACCGTTATACGTGCAATACAGTACAACTGACAACTAGCGTAATATATCATATTATCCCGACTAGTCCACAATTTCTTAGTGTCTCCTTTCTCCAACTCAATGGATAATAATTGGTAAAACAAACCGAAATGGTTTATAAAAATTCTGGCAATCACGGTTATAATTAATTAATGAAACAAAAATTGTTCTCTGATCATTAATATACTGTTCACTGGCGGATTTAGGGGGTGGGCCCAAGGTACCTGCCCCGACACTCTTTCACAGTAGCAGTTACAGCACACCAAGTGAATATTTTCTCTGGATTATAAGTTTTAGAACGTTTCGTGGTAGCTTTTAATGACTTATATCGAGCAAAAAGTTCTGCATTAATGATTTTAGTGTAAAAACGTTGTGCCCTTTAAGTAATAATTGAAGTCTTTGGCAAATATATCGCTGTGTGCAATATAGGTATAAGTTACTCCGCAATCGGTTCGGCGGCATAATAAAACAAATGTGAACCGACTGATCAAGTGGTAAGCTGCAGCTTAGAGAAGTGACGTATTGCAGGTACTCTCTTAGCTGCCCTCGGAGGGAGCCATCGTCTGATTTCAGCCTCAAAATATAATTATTATAATATAACATCATAATGGCTTTCATAATTGAAAGAAAATTTAATATTAAGCATGGAATTGGCGAAGAGTCCAAAAATAGTGAGTCGTTTAATCCTAGGCTTATTTAAAAGAGAGACACAACCCTCAGTTTTTCATCTCTGAGTGCTTACATCTATAATGTCACATGTTTTCTGCTTAATATAATTTTTTAATCTTGTCAGAACTTCAGATGCAGATAGTATAGTGTGCATTACGTTACATATTGTACATTTATGACAGTCGAGCAGTGAATTACCTATGAAAATACAGTTGTTGTATATGGCCTGCTTAAATTAAAATTATCACAAAAAATTCTCATATCTATTTTTTGCATTGTGCAATTTTTTTATCCTATTTCCACAGATCTGCCTAATCAGTTCATATACTTAATTATTTACATAATTCCCACACATAGATTTTAGCAGTGCTAGAATAAATTCTAGCAGTGCCTTTATTAAAATTTAATACCTGCAAAAATCACATAGCACAAAGGTTCTACTTTTCAAAACACATAAACGTTATGTACATCATACACACTATATACTAGTATATTGGTATGTAATTAAGAGTCAAAAGTTTGAGGTGACATAATGAGTTTTAAACTATTGAATTTGCTTAAGGAAATAGCAAGAAAAATGGTCTAAAATACAGTAAAATGCATTAGCGGCCGGGCCTCCTCCCCGGACCCTGCTGGGGTAGCTTACAGCGCTCCCCCAGACCCCTAGCTGCTTTTTAATTGGGCCCACCCGTTTTCTAAAGCCTTTCTAAAGCCCTGCTGTTGTTACTCATTCTAATACATCTTGCTTTTTAATATATTTGGTCGAATTCGAATACCTAACATACATAATTATAAGGGCTCTACACACTAATGAAAAATTACTATAAACTTCACATGGCATAGGCATTTATATTTTCATGCCCTGCGGTATTTAATGTGGGCCAAGCCTGCTCCTTTGGCACAGTTTTCATAATTAAGCTATTACTTTCAAATTAAAGTTTTATATTCGTTTGCTAGTAAATTATGCCGGCAATAAAATTTGGGCCTACAGATGCTTTATAAACATAAGAATTGTCGAGTTTATTGGTGTAAATTGATTGCAATCATGTAAAATTAAATTAAATTTCGCCTCAGTGACGGCAACCAAATAACTTGTATTTAGAATACTAAAAACTCCTGCTTAGAATAGCGAGTTGAGAGTAGAGACGATTCTAACATAACTTTCTGTCCTAGATATCATATTATTTATAGACAGTTGCCTGACATTAAGAATTAGCACAGGCCTATCTTTTGTACGTAAGCTTTTGTCACTTTGTCATTAAACTAACTAGCTTATCCTTGATATTATATAAAAATGCGCTGTTAGATCTTGACAAATTAACGCTAATTTATAAAAAAATTGAAGGTATTTCAAATCAAGACTAGAGGCAATAATTTAGAATCTGGTGTGTATAATTTATGAAATAATCTTGTCCTTGTTTTATCACACCTGTAATTATGGCAATGTGGGATAGCACTACAATGGCAATGATTTCTACATCAGTAATTTGATTAGTACTCATTCACAAGTAGCTAAAAGAATGTACCAAGGGTAATTGATTAATCATTTAATTTATAGTAATTGTGAATCCTTTGTCATATAATTGATAATTGGTCATGTTTTAATGTCATGGCTACATGCCAAATAAATTCACAGATTAAATGTTGATAACAGGCGTCATCCATTTTTCTTGAACTCTCTCTCTCTCTCTCTCTCTCTCTCTCTCTCTCTCTCTCTCTCTCTCTCTCTCTCTCTCTCTCTCTCTCTCTCTCTCTCTCTCTCTCTCTCTCTCTCTCTCTCTCTCTCTCTCTCTCTCTCTCTCTCTCTCTCTCTCTCTCTCTCTCTCTCTCTCTCTCTCTCTCTCTCTCTCTCTCTCTCTCTCTCTCTCTCTCTCTCTCTCTCTCTCTCTCTCTCTCTATGTCTCTCTCCCTCCAATTCTGTCCCACTCCTTCTCCTTTCCATCCTATAACGTCTCTAACTATAACGACATAGCGCTCAGGGCTACGTAACTCTTGGCAGTGTTGAAATTTGTGTTAAAAATAGCCGCAAGTATCTTTGTCTTTCTAACGATCTTTCGGGTGATTTAGACAAAAAACCAGAATCGTTTGGTAATCGCTAGATGCTCGCTAACGTGTTATTAACTAAATGTAACTCTTGTTCAAAAAAATGTGAAAATTTCGTTCGTTCTGTAACTACATAATACTGTACTAACTTATGGGTTAATGTCTAAGTATGCAGTTTAACCAAGATCCATGCCACTTACAACATTGCTCTTCGTTTTTCACATGTTATGCTTATGATACGCCATATTTTACAATATGTGCAGAAAGCAATATAAAACATTTTAAAGTACTGTTGCGTCACTCTGCTTAAAGTTTAAGAACAAGAATGATTAGATCAGCAAATTTTGTTGTAAGTTATATATGCCACCAAACTGATGCTCGATTTTATAGTAGAATATTTAGAAGATGGCATGATTTAATAATGTAGTAACTGCTGGCTTTTTAACTGATGCTTTGTATTTTTAATTTCTGCATGTATTTTTATTATACTTTTTGGAAATTTCCGTAGCTTTTAATAGAGCATGGCATGTAGATTTGTTCGTTTTTAGTGTAATTTTTTGCTTTTGTATGACATTTTATGCGCTGACATAAACACTAAATAAAATGTAAAAAAATTAATTTCTTTTTTAATATAAGATTTTTGCCTTTATGTATGCTGGCAACATAAATTAAAATTACTATTATTAATTGTAACAACTAGCACGTAACCACAAAGCTATGGAGTGTGACTCAAAAGACACATTCTGAATCAATGTCATGTAACAAATACTAGTAGTAAATACTTTTACGTTAACAAATATTTACCTTTGAATGTCATGTATGATAATTATATATAGGTGTAATAAGTGGTCGTCAAATTTTCTTGCCGAAGTATAATTAACTTTGATCTGTCTTCCCAGGTACAATGGGAGCGTTGTTCTAATCAAGAATTCTTAACGCGCAATTAATAAACAATTCTCTGTTCAAGGTTTTGAATGTCTGAGGGGTTCGTTAATTAAGCTACTGAGAAATTATACTCACTAGATCAATGTTTGGTGCCCTGTTTGTTCATTAATTGTATTGTTTACACAATGTCAAAATCAAAATGCATATCACTTAGTCTGCGTCCTAGTGGCCGAGTGATCCCACCTTTGTTTGTTTTCACAAAAGTGAATTAGAGGATAATGCGCATTTTAGTAATGCGTGTGTTTGTAATGAATGTTAGCAGCGGATGTATCAAGTGTTTGTATTGCGCTTTTGTACGTAGCGAAAAGAATAAATAGATAAACAAGTTCAGCGCACATAATATCTTTGTTTAAAATCAAATCTTTTTCATGAACCTCCTATTTGCATGCATCACAGTTTCAACGCTAAAATAATATTTTCATAGTTGGCCTGGAAGGAAAGCTGCAGTAATCACTCGGGATATGCCTGTCTGCCGATCTTTCAGTCTAACAGTATCACCAAGTGTTACAATCGTATCCAGGAGAGCATCAATATTCCCTTCTTTTCCCTTCTTCTTAATTTCATCTTTTACGAAATATTAGAATTCGAAGCACCGTATTGCATGAAACTTTTTATAGGTTATAGAACCTTGCTAGTGTACCTACTGTAGCTATATCAATTACAACTGATACATTACAATTACAATCAATTACAATTCATACTGAACATATTTCTTTAGTTATGGGCAGTAGAGTTACAAAAGCAAAAAAAATCACACAGATTTCTTTGATAATTATGATCAATAAATTCTAATTATAATGTTAATATAAGTGTAAATGTTAGTTCATCTTAATTATTTTAACTCATTCATTATAGTACAACAATAACTACGTAGGTGAATCTGTCCTGGAAAAATGTCCACTCGTGTAACATTGTATATTATGTTCTTTAAATCTAAATGAACACAGTAAGAAGAAGAACTGCCGCATCAGTAAATGTATAATAGGCGATTAATGCGTTTCTCTTTTAGGTCAGCTAGCAAGCGAAACAAACTAAGTTTATTGTTAGCAGAACTGAATGTTTGTTTGCCAAATGCAAGCAACGAGAGGTTTTAGGGACGCGGTGAACTTACGTACAACAACCATTCTAAAAATGGAGTGTCATATTATGCTAATACAAAATCTAGCAATTACTGTTGATACAAGATAATGTTATACGTACGAGTAAGGACGAGCAATTGCACGTGCATTTGCTAATTAAATATGTGTACTTGCTAGTTTCGAAATTCTGCAGGTCGTTGTCACCTTGAAACAAAATATTGTTTTAATGTCCCAGATGGGCGACCCTTAATAGGGCATAAGAAATACTCAGTCTGGAACAGGTCGAGACTGAGCTTAAAAGACACAAAAGGCCAAACTTACAACAAAAATGTATCGAAAAAAGACTGTGAAATGTATCGCGTAAACTGATCAAGCAAACAAAATGATTCGTTCAAAAACGTTGTAAACCAGAACATCTTAGATCAATTCAACTTCTATTTGTATAAACCTTCTTCCTAAACGTTCTTAAAGAAGATAAAATAAAATCCAAAATCCACTTATTCGGTTTACTTATTTTGTTATAAATGTATTTTATGTTTGACTGGTTGGCTATTTTTTTCGCATACCTCAAACGCTATAGTACAAAAATTATGATGCTGCTATGATGTTGCTAAATGTTGGCCTCGGTGACAGAGCTGTGCTTAATGAACAAAGTTAAGCAATAGGAAAGCTGTTCAATAAATGGACGAGTGACTGTCAGCGCTGAATTCAATTCCCCTTTTTGGGCAGTTCCATTAGTCCTTTGCAGCTTGTGTTTTACCGCAAGTCGTTTGTTACAAGTTATTATGCTCTATTATTGCATGATAACATGAACGAGCAAAATCACACAAAAAAAGAACAACGTTAATATTCCAATAGTAACAAAATAGATCAAAACGACGGCGTCATTTTTTTTCAAAAAACCTACCTTGTTAATTTCTCCAGAAACTATAAGGTTTTATGACTAGTATAGTTTCATTTAGCAAAAAAAACATATCTTAAAGGCATTATTTATTGAGACGATCTATTTTTCGCTCAAAAATACAATTTTAGCTGTCCGTATTTTACCTTTAGAAAGAGAATTAGAATATTTAATTAGAACGTTTCTGCATGCTCACACCATTTTCTACTGCGCAGTAACCCACTGAAATTGTAATTTTTTACATTTAATAAGAACAAGACTTTTGGCAGGTATATTACAGTACAAATGTTACATGACTCAGTTATTCTGAATGGCCTAGTTACCTATGTGCCCTTTCTTCGATTTAGCATAATTGAAATCAATTTGTACTAGACCCAGTACATTGTTTTTCTATTATACTGTTTAATACAACGTTAAATTTAATTCATGCTTCAGTTTTTGAGACTGAGTTATATTAAAGATTATTGAATTTAACCTAAAAGGCAAAACAATTTAATATTTTCTTTTGACACGTGTTTTATAATAATTCTTCACTTATTTGCATAATTATTTATCAGTAACTTTATTTTTCAGTGCTCTACACCAATGGCCTTCTCAACACCGAGATCTATCAGCTGTGCCATGCTTCTCGATTCAAACTGTTGTCCGATCCTGATGACTGTAGTGCATTCTACGCATGCTCCAAAAAATTAGGAGGACCCATTCAAAGGAGAACGTGTGAGCCACCCCTTAAATGGAACCATATACTGCGAAATTGTGATTGGGAATGGAATGTCCAATGTTCAGCAGGAGGTATGTATATAGAAGTGTTTAATGTTTTACTGAAATTTAAAACTGTCGTGCTTGGTGATTTAACACTTTAATTAATAACAATAAAATTGAGCTGTTTACCGGATGAATGGCTGCAAGCAAAATTTATCTAGTTCATTACGGCCACTTATCTAGTTGTTAAGCAAATTTAACAATAAAAAGACTACTACAAAAAGTGAAAACAAATTTGGTTTCATAGGCTTACGAGCCGGGGGTGCTGCAGCCCCATGGATTCGGGCAAACACATTTTTTCGAGCAATCACCACATTTTTCGGACACCGGCCAAATGATGAAAAAATAAAATTATATTTTTCATAAAAGAAAATCACGAAATTTCTCCATGCTGCCAAATGAAATATGCCCGAAATCCGGGTATTTTTTATCATGGGGTGAGGTGAAGCAATTGCCGACTCCGGACTTTTTTGGGGTTGGCGCTGTATTTTTCGGGCCAAAGTGGCTCAGTCCTGGAAAAATCGGCCCGTACGCCTATGTTCAATTATAGTTCGCCTATAGTTCAACATAAACATTTCGAAAACTACTAGTACCATGTGAATGATTCAGCAGTGCTAGGGTTATTGAGTTTGTCATTTAGATATATTATGCTTGATAATACGTTTGCATAATTTTGTTTCGGAAACGTATGCAAACGTGTTACCTACATCATATCACTAAACGCGTTGACGATAGCTTTAAAATGCAAAGTTTGCCTTTTCAGAGAAGTGTCTGAAACCCAAGTGACATAAGTTTGTTCATAAAACTTAAGTTCACTAGACGTTGTTACGTTTGCTGTGTTGCTATGTTTTGTTGTTGTATGCCAATAAATCTCTAACTCTCTATGTTTGTATGAAGTTGGTGTTACTTTATAATTTCTTGAGAAAGTTTGACAAGTATCAACATACAAAATAAAGTGTTTTGTGTGGATATCAGCTATCCGTACAGTTAGGATAATCACGTAATATAAAAAGTTAATTGATTAATCAATCAATCAGTTGGCAATTTTCAAAAAGATGATGTAATTATCTGTAATTAACCAGAATTAATAAACCTTATAACAACCGCTGAAGGTAAAATATGATTGGGTGTTAAAATGTAGCTTAGACATTGCTGATAACAAAATCATATTTAGAAACTGACGAAAAACTTTTTGCATGCAAAAATGAGCTGCTTTAGTTTTACAGTGGCGTCACTGGTATCAGAATTCTTCTCGTTGAATTCGCTACAATTTACACCACACACACACGGCAAAAATAGTCTTGGAATACATCAAGTAAGAAGCATTCCATTGACTTATTAAACTGCAGCTATACGGAAATTGTGAGTCCAGTCCTGTATGGCGGTCCTTCTGGCTGCATAAACAGTACAAGTGTGATGAGCACTCCCGCGAATCAAATTTCTGATCTACACTCACTGCCGAATTTAGACTCAGTGAGGCCCTAAGCTATATAAAGCCCTGAGGCCTCTTTTAAAGTTGTACCAGCTGGTCCCAGAAAACTTGAAAATATATGTGCCTTTATAATTATTTAGTAGCAAAGTGAACAATACAAATTATTTTATGATTAAATTATTACTTAATTATAAAAATTAGTATAAAACCCAATCTGGAATCTTCTTGAGGAACCATGCAGATTGTGAGGCCTTAAGCTATAGCCTACTTTACTTATATCTGAATCCGGCACTGTCTACACTGAAGTAAATGTTATTATTATCATCACAATTGAATGTGCTGGTAGCCACAAATTTTTGGGTTAATAGGTATACAGTAATAGGTAAGGTAATATTAACCATTCTGACTAAATTTCATGAAACCTACATTTAACCTAGGATAGACGCTGCTGAATCACCTCAGATTTTTCTGCAATTTTTGATAATGCAGTGATTTTGCAATGATAATAATAATTATTGTTTTAGTATTACTATTGTCACTAAAAAACATACTTCTCAGTCTGTTCATTTGAGTTTACACATTTTTCTGGCATGTCTTAGTTAGGACTTGCACTGATTGATCTTAGCTTTTGTACGAATGCAATGATTTTTTCCGGTGGTCCTTCATGACTCCTATTTAACTGCAGTGCCAAAAGAGCATTTTTCTTGTTGAACCTAATAGCAGAGGCAGTGGCAGCAGTGCAACAAATTCAAGGGGGTGCTACAGCACAGGGTGTTGCTAAATGTACAGACTAAAATGCAAAAAGTTAGAAATTCATTACTCCTATCTAACGCCGGAAGAACACCAACTGTAAGCTACTTAAGAACATGAATGCTTTACGTAATCAGAGTTCAACTAAATTTTGCTATATTTGCACATAATTTTATTATTTACAAGTTACTAGTTTATTTCTTCTGATCGCCGGCCAGAAACTTCACTCAATTATGCAGTATATAGCTGAACATCAACATTACTACTAAGCTATACGTCACAGATACTGAACAACAAAACTCTTAACTAAGCATAATTATGAATTGCGTTGCTTAATATATTGCAATGTATATCTTTACAGTTCTGTCTAACAGAAAAACTGAAACTTATTAACGCGGTGACATTAGTGGCAGCACACTTGCTAGTATGTTTGCTCAATCAACTTAATTATTGACTAAAAGGAGATCTGGCGAACAATTTGCAATTTTGTTCACAGGGGAGCAAAATCAAGTCAGTTTTATTTATAAAGACAGAGTCACCACGCCACTGCCTTACAGTTGCTTTTAAGTCAGACAGCCTACTTTACTTAGATTCAAAACCGTGCATCGGGACTTCAACCCGAGGCCACAGGATTATGACCGCTTGCTCTAACCATTTGGAGAAAGCAGGCCTGAATTATCATCAGCAGACATAACCAAATAACGCCAACTGCAGGCTAGGGATATATGTGGCAATATTTAATTGTTTTCAGTGAGATGTGAAAACAGGGCTACTTTCTCTATGTGTGTACATAGCTTAGACGTAGAGCATGTGGGCATAATCCATTTATCTCTGTTCAAGTTCCGATGATTTCACATTTTTAGCCTCTTTTTGCAACAAATTTCTCATAAGTCTAATTGCCCTTCAATATTAAACCGCAAGGTCTGTTACCTAATCACACTAAAACATCTGATTGTATAATTACAGTTACATTAAAAAGCCACGCCTGCAAGATTATTTCGCCAACCTTCTTCTGGGGATACTTTATAAATTTGTGATTTAATGCTTGTAATTTTTCGATTTTTTTGAAACTTTTTGTTAAGACATCAAATAAAATATTCTTCATAACAGCCCACAATTTATCAAAAACTGTGCCAAATTTTTGTCCATTTTTAGAAATAAAACTTGTCCTATGTTTTCTACGAATAAACACTAATAAATCTTTTGCATTAAAGATTATAAACATTGCTCAGAAATTGGTTGTTATAATTTATGCTTATCTAGTTCACTCAGCCAGCGCGTTCTTTGCACTTTCAATATTTTACTAAATGCTGGAAGTAAATACATTTACTATGTTAGTCTAGTTGCTAAAAGTCATGTGTCTAATCCGCTAAGTCCAATGCAATAGCCAATGCAAAAACTGGAACTAGTCTTTCAGGCGTCATAATACCACCATGTAAACTTGCTTACGTAGCCAAATAGATGATATCAAGGAAAGCTATCTCGCACGATCATTATCATTACGTATGAAGCGCACCTTCATTAAAATCCTTTTTTTCGTAATTTCAGATCGTCTGAGGCCACAAAAGTTTTTCACAGACGTTAGTCCAATAGTCATACGACCGTCTTCTCCAGAGCGATTCAACCGGAAAGTGGCATCACGTATCTCGTTTCCAAGGCGAGGGCCATCAACCGCAAGTGCCTACAGAACTTCTGAAGCACTTCCGATCTCATCAGTAGCAAAAACAGCGACGTCTGTAGTAGAATATCCGTCAATACTGGGCGCATCAGCAGCAAGTAGGCGAGTGGGGGCATCTTTTTCAAGATCAAGCGTGCCTAGAACAGATTATACCAGAGCAAGAACTTTATCACATTTTGTTCCCGATCAAAGAAGCAATCAAAACTTTTCTGAGGCCAGGTTTCACATCAAAACTCAGAGTCCGCCATTAAATGGCCAGAATGCAGACTTTTTGCCTAACCTGTATTCAGCGAATCCTCCGCCAGTAAATCTTGGTCAGAGGGGATTTGTTAGTTATCGAAAGGAAGATTATAATACTCTTGGAAATCGAGGAATTTCAGTAGAGTCTGCACGACAAGATGGCAGGTATGACAATCAACGAACGAGTAAAGAACATCCTCATACTCATCAGAGACCTTCACTTGCACCTAAGAAAACCGAGAGAGTCAGGTCCTCTTCCATTCAATATAAACCTTATAAAAAAGAAGTGGCTAAAAGTCCATTTGAAGGTACAGTGGCTGGCCGGGATCCCAAAGAGAGGCCGCCCTCCAAAACAGGGGAAAAGTTTATCCAGGATTTTGATCCGACGGCAAAATTACTGGTGGATTTTGGAGTAAACATCGATCATGTTCGATTATTACTAGAAAAAGTAAGCAATGAACCAGAAACAGAAGAGACCCATGAAGATATGTCATCACTGCTGACGAAAACACACAAAACTAATGACGACGTTATATCTGTCGTCACAAATCGTGGTAACAACCGCCAAAATCCTCCACCACAGTCTCGAATAGAACAGACAAGAGGTAGAAGTGCGAATTCCTATCCGGGCAGAAAGACTGGAAAAGTTAGCAAAAAATCGTTATCTGAACAGGGTGAATATTACAGAAAATTGGCGAGAAATATTCCAACGAACCCCCAGTCAAGAACTCAACCACAATACATCCAAGATGAACCTGTATCAATCAAGAAATTAAATGCTAGTCCTGTCCCAGTGAACAGGCAAGAATTTTATCGGCCACAACCTAAACCTCAATCGTCAGTTGCCAGACAGTCCAATGAAAGACGTAACCAGTTTAAACGCATTTTGCCAGCATCTGTAAGACAATCTGGTACAAAAACGCAACATGTTCGTAGTGAAGAACAAGATGGTCGTGTCGTTCATGAACATTCACATGATCGGCGTGATGCAGATAGCACCAACAGACGCAGTGTGACTCAAGACCATGAACAGGGTAAATTGCTGGAGCTTTCCGCAATCAATGTACCAAGAGCACCCACTTTTGATAAACAGGTTGTTCTAACTCATCAACATGCTGAATCGAGGCAGGAACAGCATGACAGAGAAAAGGATATATTACAATCTGATTCCGCTAGAAAAAAAACGATTTCAAGCAATAATGTAAGGGGTTACGAACAGAAGAACAAGGGTACTCATTATGACTCACGTGTTTCAAAAACTCATGCATTACAAAATTACTCAGAATACAGGCAGCATCATATACAACAAGAAAAACAACACCGACCGACCTTCGTTCAATATAGTGAAGCAAGTATAAAATCAGAAGATTTAGACAGATCACCTCCAAGGTTTACAACTTCTGCTAGATTGAAGAACGTTGCAATTCCACAAACACCATATGAACACTTACGATCGAGCTCGCGTCCTGTGGAAAGATTAAAATCTCGAAGCCGTTATGGCTCTGGCAATACGGTACCAAGGCGATTTAAAGGATTTTCCCCTCGACGATTTGATAAATGGGCGCTACAAGACAGTTTTCGTCTTGGCCATGACGGTTATAGAACTAGCGACCATACAAATGATCGAATAAAGTATGAAGACTTCAGAAAAACCGAAAGAAGCAACAAGGATTTCAATCGTGTAAGACTGAGGAAGTTAAATGAAAGACAAGAAAGAAAACAAAATTATCTCAATTTAGATTCTTATCAGTCTGATTCGCCTTCCACAAAACACGAAGCCAGTTCAGACAAAAAAGTAAGAAATTCTGATCCACAAGAACATTTAAATACAGACTTGAAACTGCGAAGTTTGGTTAATAGAGATGCTTCTGCACATAACCCCACTAGTAGGAAAAACACAACTTTCACCCATTCAGTGGATGTGCAGAAGCAAGAGCAATCAAGTGAAATTTACAAAAGCACATCTTTATCAGATAGTGACGTCTTAAAACAAGGTACCGATGTATCGTTGCCAAAGCAAGCAAATTCTACCAAAGCACGACAACTTTCCACAACAGACGCTCCTCAAAGGAAAGTGTTTGGCTATGAAATATTGCAAACACTAGCCCCTAGTACACTACAGGCGTCCACACTTAACAACAATCCATACTCTGACATCCTACAAGGATTCTACTCAACGCAGGAAAGTGAGCAGAGCCAACCACTTTCGAGCAAAGACATTCTTGTTACTAATCAAGAAGATTATATTCAACCTACAAACTTGAGAATTACAGAGTTAAAAACGCCACGCACTTCCCTAAATCTTCAGAATTCAGACACAGAGAACAACAAAGTGGCATCGCACTCTCTACAGCTAAAAAAAGCTAAAGTCACTCAAGAAGCTGCACCTTCTAATAAGTCCATGGAAAAACTTTTGGTAGTTTTCGACAGTGATAAACAAACCAGTGGATTGCACAACAGTAGTATCAGAAATGAAAAATCAAGGCACGAACAAAGTATGAGCACTGATGGTACCCAAGATAACGTAAGACAAGCAAATAATAATGCGTCAATTCTTCAGCTAATTAAAACGCCTACTGCTGCAACGATTGCTGTAGATGCTAAAACAAGCCAAAAAGCAACAACAGCAACAAGTAAAGTTTTAACAAGTGGTGGCAAGCATTACACAGAACCAACGGAAAGCAGTAGTACGAAAAAAGTAGAAATTTTAGACCTGTCCTCCACAAAACAGACAAACACAAGCAAATCACTAAAGAATGATTTCAAACAGTCTAATGGACAACCGCGCATATTAGATGAAAAAACAATAGAAGATACATTAAAAGCTTCTTCAT
Source organism: Tubiluchus corallicola (assembly GCA_030141605.1). Lineage (NCBI taxonomy): Eukaryota > Metazoa > Priapulida > Priapulimorpha > Priapulimorphida > Tubiluchidae > Tubiluchus > Tubiluchus corallicola. Next base: position 268,496 of record JAQGDQ010000258.1, on the reverse strand, counting down.
CTAAACCAACGAGTAATGCAGATGCATCAGACAAAACAGAAAAGAAAAAGACAAACGATCTTAAAATGTTGCTGGAAACTACAGTTTACAATAACCAGCCTGCCCTACCACAGAAACAGAAGGAATCTCAAGTGACGGAAAACTCAGCAAAGGTCTACTATGCTTACGATTCTGCGAATAGTCGCTATCCTAAGCGACCAATACCAAATGGTAAGAAACATGTTTAGTGTGTATTATATCAGAAAGATGCTTATTATAGCTAATCAATGTGGCCTCAAATTAACTTTAAGGGCAATTCAAGTTACATTCAAAGTATCAACAGAATGGCTGTTTGGCTATTTGTCAGTCTAATGCATGAGTGAAATTGACCAGTTTGTTCCAGCAGAAAATTCTAATGATTCTGTACATAATTTATATAACTTGGTTACAAGTCTGAAGAACTTGGGTCTGTAGTAACCTTCTCTAAGCAGACTGCTTGAAACAGTTTTTTACAAGTTTCAGATTCAGCAAGCTTACTGTAGACGAGTATGTAATGAAAGCTGCGAATATTAGAATAAAACATTACTAACTAGAACTGTAAGCTATTTAATCAAACCGAATCAAATCTTCTACTCATATGTGTATAGATGTTACTCCCCATGCTTCAAATGAAACGTTTCTGTTTGAATTTTCCTCAACCGATAATTATTTCTTATTTAGAACGAGAAAGAAAAGGGGTCAAAAGATTCTTTCTGGTGCAGTAAGGTTACCTAGAACTCAAGGGGTCCCCATGGTTTTTTAATTGACTTTTTACGACCGACCGACCTTTTTTCAAAGTTTTGAATTTTTTCCAAACACCTCGAAGAAAGGGTGTTCTCTAGGACTTACGAAAAAGGGATATCGCACCATAAGTCTCTTTTGGATATAGCTCAGTCAGTGTGAATGGCGACAGTGTACCCACAAATTTACCACAGGACAGTTCAGTGTTTAATAGGTGAACAGGGTTAACAACGCACTAGGTTAAAAATGTTCGCGTATTATATACAGGCCTAAGAGTCAGTTTTTATATATATAATTTATATATATATATATAAATTATATATATATATATATATATATATATATATATATAATATATATATATATATATATATATATATATATATATATTTATATATATAATTTTACTGGCATATCTTGCAGTATACTATCAAAGTTAGTAACAAATATTAGGGAATTAACTGGTGGTCATCTCAGTCTGGGACTCTGGGTTTCCATTTTAACACGAGTTTTCCTGTTAAATTTAATTTATTTATTGACAAACTGCACATATACGTATATCTGTAACAAAACGGTAACTTACAACAACTAATCTAAAATTACCACAATAAACGTATGTCTTTTCAAGTAGCAACGAATGAAGATTATATAGGTCTAAGTGTAACAAACAAAAAGAACAGCATATATAAACAGTCAGTTACAGATACTATAATTAGGCCTACAATTATCTGCTGATTTTGTCTCCGTCAAAACTCCGTCGTGTTTTAGACGTTGTATATTAATTAGAAAATGAAGTAGGGCTTAATATGCATTGTAGTACTAGATCTTGGATTTATGGCTTAAATTAATGAGGATTCATGAAAATTAATCATAACATGTTAGATGTGGTTTTTTGCTTAAATTTAAGAAGTTATATGTAAAATTACAGTTACAATCTTTAAGATGCTATTATGCACGTAGAAATATTTGTTGCACAGCAAGTTTTTGCTGTAACAAGATTTGATGGCTTAGAGACATATTTTAAGATTTAAATGATGGGGATAAGGTAACGGCACAATATACACACAGCACTACTTGAGAAAAATATTACAGAACAATATACTACAGTAGTGAGCTAAACATGTGATGTTTAAAAACGCGTATGCACCATTTTCATCATAGCAAGTGGGCTGATTTCAGTGTCCTGCCAACATCTTAAGCAAAAACCTTTTACGGCAATGAGATAAGCTTTGATTTCAAAGAACAAAAATAATACAAACAAGGATGCACCGTCATGGTGAACAAACGTACTTATAAGTGCAATCAATTAATCAAGAAACCAATAAGGAAATTTTATTGCACAATATTTATTAAGAAATAAGACAAATTATTTACCGTTTTGTTTTAGAATTAACAAAATAATCAGTGAGTCAGTCAATTAATCAACTAAGCATTCGATATACCAATCATTCTCTCTCAGTCAAGATAACCACTGGATTGGTCATCAGTCAGTCAGCCTGAATCAATCAATTAATAATATCTGTGAATCAGTCAGTCAATCAACCGATCAATTAGTTTATAATGCAACCAAACAATGAATAAGGGAATGTGCCCAATTATTAACCAATCACTCAATACACTAACAAATGATTCAGCCAGTACAGCTACCATTAGGTCAAGCCAGTCAATCAGCCAATTCAGTCAGCGAAGCAACCCATCCAAGCATCCACATGTCTGTCCATCAGGCAGTTGTTAAATTGGTCGGTCAGTCAGTCAATGTAGATCAGTACTAAACCAGAAAAACCTGGTTAAGAGAAGAACAAGAATTTAACTGTGTGTATCTTTCGTTAGACTTCATTTTACATGTTCTCCACTATGCAATAAATTTAAATAAATAAGGTAGGTGGATAGACACGTTGTACCTTACGTAAGTATTAAGTCTACAATGTATACCGTAGTCCCGACTGCAATGCTAGATAGTTATTGAAAGTGAAGACGTCTGCTATATTATATCAATGAAAAAATACTGTAGCAGTTCCGCTACCAACTATCAGCAATTATCAACGAAAAGCTGTCAAACGAAACTGATTCATAACCTGTCTGGTATCAAGTGATGTCATATCATGAGAGAAATTTTAATCAGCCTTTATATAGCGTTTACCTGCTACGTTAACACAATTATTATTATATCCAGTAGAGCAAGGAGAATCAATCCAGCTATAAACGCAAATATAATTATGTTATTATAAAATAGTTGACACGCTTGTTTAAACATGTATCAGAGGTAGAAAGTTCGAAAATTTAGTGGAAGTACGCTTCAAGAGATCTAACACCTAAAAACCTAATGAATAAACTACAGTATAGCTAATAGTAAAAATTAAACAAAGAAAACAAGCTAAATGAGAGCCTTTTATTGAAAAGCATTTTGAAGACAGAATCCCGGTTTTGTCAAGCATAGATCTAACGATGTTATTTGTTATCATGGATACGCCTTTGCGTTTTTGCCCCAGAAACAATTAGGATTTGTTAGTTTATGAAAAATGAAAGGTTGAGAGGACATGCTCGTTTAAACCTCTGTAATATAAAGCACAAAGTGTAAAATTATTTAGATAAATGAAGTCACGGCCCAAATGCATTTAAACTACCTGACAAGTTAGCAAAATAGTTATTGGTTATCAAAATTCAATAAAAAAAGCTAGAGACTGCTTAAGTTAATAAACTCAAAGTATAAAATAAATGCTTATATAACTAAGGTTAGTGCAATTATAAATATTGTTTGAACATTGTTAACTAGGTCACAATAATGTGAACACTATTTATTTCCACTTACAAATTTTGTCAAATGTGCTAACTGTTGTTGTTTTGAATTTGCTTATAAATGCTAAAATGAAAACGAAATAGCATAAAAAATAACAAAGACAATGTAATCCCAATGTGAGTCAGCAGTACAGATGCGCAACTAAAATTGACTCATTTGTTCAGTAGCTTTAGCGAAGCCTCAATTTTATTTTTTATGCTTAGTCACAAACTTTTTAAGTGCATAAGCTAATGCCTGCTAACAATCACTAAGCAAATTAAGTTTCAAAGTGTTGCCAGTTCAACAGACTTGCTTTCAATTTTTGCAAAGCTCTATATTGCTGTAGAAGACAGGATCAGTTATTCTAGAAAGAGAACTGGATTAAAAGAGAAATATTTCCAGAAACATTGAAATGTGTTAGACAAGCTTTTGTTATTAAGCAATTAACTTGTTTTTTACTTTGTTTAAACAAAATAGAAAAACAATTGGAATGCACATAAATAAAGCAATCGATAGTGAAATGCAAAACTTTTTTCTTTAGACAGAAAGTCAAAGTAACTGCTATTATTGGAACTATAAGTTTAACAAGCTATGTATTTTTGCTAATAACTGTTAAGTGTAGTTAAATGTAAAATTGGTAGCTAGCTTAGTTGACTGCAACTCTGTACTTACCAAACACTAGTTAAAGTTAACTGAGATGGAGATAAAACAAGAGTTCTAAAAAACTATTTTAAGTTTACAAATGCTGAGTTAATAAATTATGAGGTCCAGCCAAAGTAACCAAAATCAAAATCATGTTAATCGAGAAGGAGAACATCCAAATTTTCACACATAAATTTAGCTGCTTACAATCAGTTACAGTGTGTTTTAATATCCAACAGTATTTTACAATGATAACTAGCATGCCTTTTTGAAATAGATGGAATGCTAAAAATAAGTCATAATTAAATTCCACTTCACCAGCACAAAACTTAATCACGTTTATTTGCCATAATTTCCAGAAGATTATAATAAAATGTATGTCAGCAGTTGTGAACTATTAAAACATAATTAAATTTCACAGTTACCACAAGTTGTGTGATGCATATAAATGTGCTCAAATCTTTTTAAAAAGACAGGCTAAAAGCTTTCTTCAATTGTTGTTTAAATTTAAAAAATGTGTGCGAAATTAGTCAAATTTTACATTACTCCAGCTAACTACTGGTATGCATCATATTTTATTCGCTTGGTGGCACCACTTTCTTGCAATTCATTTAACTCTTTCTCTAGTTGAGCACATGCTTGTTCAATCTCGTAATTTTTTGACACTAGTCCGACCCAGTTTGCTTCTAACTTATTAAGCGTCTCTCCGGCTTTGGTCTGGTCTTGCTTACGATGCCAGTTGATGTTTTGGATCATCTTGTTTAGTTCCTGTAACTGTTTCTGGCTTTGTTCAACCAACTGTGCAAGAATACTGTTATGCACTTTCCATGCATTGGCCCCGTACATCGTCATCAGTTCTAGATTAGCTATACGAGTGGCTTGATGTTCTAGCTGTGCCATTGAATTTTCCACACATTCCTGCCAAGCTTGAACATCTGTTGTTTTTCCCGCAGGAGGAGCAGGAAGTTCATAACGTTTCATACTTAACATGTCCATTGGTAGACGATTAGACAATCTTTCAAATTCATTCTTTAAAACCTCTGTTTCAAATAAACTGAAATTAGGAGGTGGAAGGTAGTCCAGGTAGTTTTTTGTTGGTCGGTACCTCCTTGTCTCCTCTTCTACTAATTCCAGTGCAGCTTCTCTCACTCCTGGTTCGTCATATTCATGATCAAAGTACGGAAGAGCATCTACTACAACAATTTCTCCTGCCATAGTGATTTTCGCATGGATGTAATAACTTCCCAATTTCTCAGCTTATAAACAGTTTTTATCTAAAAAATGCAAAAAGTGAGTAAAAAAACTTAAATATCAAAAATATCTATTTAGTGTGCAAGTAAATGTACATTTGGATTGTTACTTTCCTACTTTCATTCACACAAAAGTTTGATGCAAAATTGTCATTCTGGGCAACTTAAATGGAGCAAAAATATTTAATAGTAATAATAATACACTAGCCAAACCCCACAAAAAGAATTTTGTGCACAAATCAACACAAAACCCACACCACACCACTCCACCTCATCACACCGCACTGCACCACACCACCCACCCACCTACACACCACACCACCATATCACACCACACCACCATACCACCTACACACCACACCACCCACACCATACCACTCCACCACATCACACCACACCATACCACTGCACCACCCACACACCACACCACACCATAATACTCCACCTCATCACACCGCACAGCACCACACCATAACACCACACTGCACCACACCGCACAGCACCACACCATAACACCACACCACCCACCAACCTACACACCACACCGCACCACACCGCTGCAGCACACCGCACCACCCACACACCACACCACCCACACCATACGACTCCACCACACCACACCATACCACTGCACCGCACCACCCACACACCACACCACACCACCCACACCATAATACTCAACCACATCACACCGCACAGTACCACACCATAACACCACACTGCACCACAACACCCACCCACACACCACGCCACCCACTCCATACCACACTACCCACACCACACCCCACACACCCTATCACCCCACCACACCATCCATAGCACAACACACAAAGCACACCACCACCACACCACATCAAATCCACCACCTCACGTGGTGATCATGATGTTGATGATGATGATGATGATGGTGGCAACGATGACAACACCTATAGCACAAGCACCAACAGCACAGCATTACAACAAAACCATTCCAAACATTTTTCACAAAGTTGAAACTATGTGCTATAATATAATAAATAGCAAAGGCCCCGCAAAAGATTTTGCGTATAAATACACGTGTAATCAATAATACGCGAACATCCTACCTAGTCCACATTTATAACACAAAGCCCGTAACATCGTGCCTACTGTTTGTTTAACTAACGCAAAGCCTGTAGCTTTTTGCTGAATTAAAGTTATAAGCAGCGTAGAGTACAATGGATGACGTCACAACAATGCCTTTGCGTCAGCAGTTTTCTAAGTGAAAATTGCCAAAAATAGAACTCCTAACTAACTCGTTGATACTCCTCTCGGTGGACCTGCCCTAAAATATATCCCACATCATCGTGTAGCCCCGTTCTTCCTCTTTCTGATGAGCTATATATCTCCTTCCGAGAGTCCCACCGGGCGCCGCTAGAACGTTTTTCCCGCATGCTGTTTGGTCAAAATTTCGAAAAAATCGCGAGTTGGGTCCGGGAAAACGCCCGTTGCGGGGCGCCCTGGCCCTCTCGGGAATTCTAAATATGCCTACTACACCCACCGCTGAACGGGCTATCTATCCATACCCAGCACCCCCCTCGGCCCGTTCCCGTTCTCTACATCTCAGCCGTATAACTTTTACAAAAAACGGCCGAAAAAGGGCCATTTTTGGAGGTTTTTCGCCTCCCGTTCCTCCCGGTGGGCCCGATTCGAAAAATAAACCATCAATGGCACGACACTAGATCGAGACCTTTCGTTTGATGTATAGATCGCCCCAAATGGTGCCCTCGTCGGAGCTGTAGCCTCGAATCTTATATATATATAAATATATATACCAAGAATATTAATATAAGAGTATAGATATTACTTTTTAACATTCTGGGCAGATCAAACTTTTTGTGATTAAGCTTTCATAATTTTTCAATTTAATTCAAAACCAAAACCCAAAATCAACCATGTGAACTGTAAACATGCCTTGACAAATCCACCATCGCCAATGACGTAAAATTTGAAGTCATGTATATTTTTCCAACTGCCTTCATCTTTTGAGATTACAGTCTAACTACCCTGTGGTTTCAGTTAGGATTGTCAGCTGGATCATACATAAGGGCAAAGATTTCAAGCATGGTATTTTCTTTTACCCTGCCTTCCGCAATCTTATAAAGACAAAAGAGGGGAAATAATAATCTTTGTTAATATGTTCTTATATTCTGTTATGTTATATATAGCCACCAATAAAAGTCTCAAAGCTGAGTTGTGTTATCTAAAAATATGTTTAAACACTTATTGTCTAAAAAATTTTAAATAAAAATTATTACGATTATTAATATACTACCAACTGCAGACAACCTCAAAATTTGATTAATTGAGAAATAGAGTATCAAAATTCAACAATGTAAATTTCTTGCTGATAAAGTTCTCGAACAAACTTGGAAGAAAAAAGAATATTAATTTTTGCAGTTCAGGTGGTTTTTTGCAACTACACTCATCGCCGTATTGAAATCATTAAAGGTACACCAGACTCAGTCTGAAACTATAGGTCAAAACAATCTACCCTATAAAACATTGAAAGGGAACATATGCTTTTTCGTGAAAAATGACTGAAATGAAAAAAATTATTACCACAGAAACGTAATTTCACATTCGTGTGGCTAATTCTTTGCTGTCCCACACATTTTGTCATTCACTTGATCAGATGGTCATCAGCGCCTGCATCTCGGAAATGCATTAAAAACAGGTGCTCACTTTACAGTTGTTCATTTGTGACCTAGTGCAACCATTCAAAAGCTCATGCGTGAGCACAGCGGTAAATTTGAAATCTGAATTTTTAAACTTAAAATTTGCTGAGTTTTTATATATCACACTGAATATTGTACTGTAGCAGTATATTTCAATTTTCATGTTCGCATACATGTGCAACCTGTTCGTGGAATGCTTGTGCTGTTGAGAATTATGTTTAGTTGTGACGCCACCACTAGTTGGGTGTCATCACCATTAATTAAGTTCTCAACCTATTATTTAATTAGCAAATCGTTTTGGTATTATTATAGATGTTAAAATGTATATTTTTTGCTAAACTTCAAAATGTGGTATGATATGAATAATCACCCTGTTTTCCTTTAATAAAAAAAAAGACTTGTGCAAATCATGTATTAATCAGAAGGAACTATACAAACTGCAAGCTACCCTATATTTTTCAGGCCAGATAAAGCATTACAATTTCCATTTTTCTGTATTGCCAAATCTTAACTTAAATTTCTTTCAGTTGCAGCTACAAAGTACATTTTAATAGATGACTATGTATGATTTTTTTGTTGGTTACTCTAAGTTTTGCCGAAAATAGTTTCAGTGATGTTTATCTTTATTATGAAGTTGAACAAAGCACTAATATCAGCAAGTTTTTGTTAAAGCAAATGCCCATTCTCACAATCTTTTTTCACAAAAGTTTAAGTAACATGTCTTGAAATGAGTATGTATGACGATAAAAAAAAACAGTTTATAGTTAATGAGTTGTAATCAAAGGGATGTGATTTCTTCTTAAAATAGGAACATATACATTTTTAAAGAATTATTTTAAACAAAAACTTTTTTAATTTGCCTGAATGCTAATAAGCAATTGCTTTTTCGGATAACTAACATCTTGGTAAATAACGTCGTTTTTTCATATTCGTGCTCTCCTTCCCTCAACCCTCCTTGATTGCAAGGAGTTTGCAAACCTTTCTATTACATGTTTAAATTTATGCATCCTGGGCAAAAAGTCATAAAGTGTGACATTGTGAACAGCTAGCTAGTACAAAAGAGTGGGCAGTGATGGGAAACATAATACATGACTAAGGCTAATATACATATTAGTTATGGAGTTTAAGGCAAGTAAAAATTTGCTATAGCAGTAATTTACCAATTTGACTACTAAATTATAATTTTATTGTATTAGCGGGTAAATATGGCAGATTTTATATAAAAATTCCTTTTCTGTAGTAATATACAGCTGGGTATTAAGTTTAATAATTCATTAGGTGCAATCAGAATCAAACAGAAGTGACAGCCTAAGTTGTCTACCGAGTTTATAGCAGCAATCAAATCTCAGTTTAACACTTTTGTAAATCTTTTAAAAACTTCTAACATATATATAACTTTTGGCAGTGACTAACGGTACGGACCCGTTAAAATACTGATCCGTGTCTCGAAAGCATTCACTAGAAAATACGGATCGATCCGTACCGCGAAAGATATTGACGAGAAATCGCCGTCAGAGAAGGGCAATATATCACTTTCTTGTTTATCTGCAACCTCAAAATCCACAATTGTAAATATCCGCATCTGCAAGATTTGCAGATTGAGTGAAGTTGAATATCCTCATAGATATCTATATTACTACGTAATCCCTAAATAAGACACGCGGTGAATGCGAGCAACACTCCGTCATATTACGGTGGGCGAGTCATGCTTTATTACTATAACGCAAACATAGTGTCTGCCTATTTTTGGTATGAAAGAAGTGTTTATCCTCCATTTGCATACGAAAAACAACAGGATTAGATTAAAATAACATTTTTCTTATATTACGCTAAACTTTTAATTTTTTCTGATATGAATATGTTTATATTGCCAATTGAATACATATGTGTCTTCCCATTGTAACAGTTGTATCTCACTAATTAGCATTGTTAGTGCTTGAACATTTAATAATGTAATAGATTACATAAGTTTTAGGGTACTTGCTTGACCTTAGTTAATATTTCTACTGATAAATACCTTTAAAAAGAATGTGAATATCCTATTACTGTGTATACCCGTTTTAATTTTTAATAATTATAAAATGTTTTTTACTCAAGTTCTGCTACTTTACATGGAACTCTAAGGAAATTGCAACAACAGTGAGCTATTGTCTGCACAGTGGCAAAATTATTACAATTTAATTATTCAGTTAGAACATTTTTTTACAAAATGCAAAATTCTAGAAGTTTATTTTTGAAGTATCAAAGTGCTTTACTGCATTACTAAATGAGCATCTACACTCAGTGCACAAAAGTTACAGTGTAACTATTATATCACGAAAAAAATGGTACCGAAGAAAAACGGTACAGCTACAGGCTGTATAATGCCATATCACCATTTCTGTTAAGTGGGCATGTACTTTTCAATGATGTGTAGGGCACATGGTTAAACGCTGTATGTCGTAAAATTTGTCAAAATCCGCATGTTTTGTAAATGTCACAAAAAGCACGGATCCGTATTTGTTGCAAAAATAGCTACGAATACGGATCCGTATTTGGTATTGCAAAAAAGACGAGTACGGATCCGTACCTCTAGCCACTGCCATAACTTTTAGTGCTGATAAAGTACTAGTTGAATAGGCTGAAATTTCTGTGGCAATAATATAAATCTGTTATAAACTATGCTTGTTTTTGCAACTGCAGACAACATTGCAGTGACGCTACACGAGCAGTTTGTTTTCCCCAGTACAAAATATGCAGGCACAGTACCCCGAATGTTCAAGTTAATTATTAACTTTAATTTGTTAGTTTTATTATTTAACTGGAACCACTTGTCGCACACAAAAAAATTGGAAATTGATTTCACCACTACTCTTCTTCACAAACAGAAAGTTTTTATATGCAAGTCATAAAGAGTGAGTGGGTCTTTATTTTAAGGTGATTGCAGTTCATTGAACAACTTCGAAATTTTAACAAATTCAGAAAATTTACCCGCCGTTAATGCTAAACACTGACTTCCACTAAAATAAACACACTGGAACATTTACAAAATCTCGCAACGAAACTAACCATAAATTTTGCAAAATATCATCATCATCATACGCCCGTCACGTCTATTGAAGACATTGGGCAGGCAGAATTCTAAATTAAAAGAAATTTGCCTTCAGACAGGTAAACGCAACAGTAATCCAGCAGAAAAACTTTTTGCAAAGTACAAAGAAACACTAATCGAGTCAATAGGGAATATCTTTTCCTGTCCTGCAACGCAAACGGCGCTCGTTTACACATGACGAAATAACGTGCATTAGCTGCGACTAACGTGCGTTATAAACAATAATTGTCTGTCGCACGCACATTTTATCACTGTTGCTAATAATAAGTCGTTTGTTGGCTAGATTCATCCACCTGCATGCTATAGTGACTGCGCAACTGAACAATTGCAAATTTCAGTTCAAATTTCTGTGTCTCAGAAGTAAAGGATCCATGTGCCATAAATATATCTCCCTTCCCTGGTTATGCAACTTTGTATTATACGAAAATTAAATAACTTGATTAAATTATTTAATTTAACCTGAACCTCTTTATTCGTGCTTATTTACCACTAAACAGCCGCTAAATAGCAAAGGAGTGTAAAAAGTAGTTAAAAAATTATCATGAAGTGGTTAACGAATGTATCAAAGGTAACTTGGCCATTGACAAAAATAATGGAATCCATGAAAATGTTCAATGATTGTACATCTATAACCCGTAACTGTAATCACTACTACATTTATAGCCGCAAAACCATGCAAGCCTTCAAAATGTAAGCTTCCTGATTGTCGATGTGCAAGCAGTGAAATTCCTGGAGAAATTCCAGTTTCCCAAGTTCCTCAGATGATCATGCTTACCTTTGATGACGCAGTGACGGAATTAGACTACCGGAACGTTTACCGGGTATGTGCTACATTATAGTTGCTAAATTTGCTGCATTAAGCAGTTTTGTCATGCCATATTTCGAAGTTAAAAAGCTGCACGGCATTGTAGTGCCTATCATGGTCATGTGCAGCACAGTGACGCTACTCGCCTGTCCATCTACATCATAATTTTAAATAAATGAAATTATCCTTGACCTGTGCTACAAATGCTGCATTCTTGGGATCGAAGGTTAAACACCAAAAGAGTTCCTACATATTTTACTTACTTGAAATGGCTAATAGGAAAACCAATTTTTCAAAGTTTGTCAGATACAATCATATTACAATATAATAACGACTGCTATATTTTACACACGGGAAGTTAACGCTTGAAAAAATGAATGTGGATTATGACCATAATTATAACTGTGATCAAAGTAAAGTGAGACGTGCCATATGTGCAATGAAATCTGAGAATCTACTAATAATTATTAACTGTAAATCACGATTGTTTATCCTTTTTATATTGTGTGGTTTCATTTTTTCTGTAATTGTTTCAATTTAGGCTATGTATGAAAATAGGACAAATCCTGATGGTTGCCCAATCACACTGACTTTCTTTACATCACACAAGTACACAGATTACCATGTGGTGCAGCACCTCTATTCCAAAGGCCATGAGCTTGCCTCACATTCAATAAGGTAAGTTAACGAATGACAGATTAAATCTAAAGTTAGAATTTTCTGCACCTGTTACCTGTAGAACTACATTTGTAAAATACACTAAACGAGTTTCTTACTCTTTTGAGAGTAATGTATGGGCAGACCCGAAACACAATTTAATTTAATTTATGATACACCAAGAATTTTATTTATTATGAAAACGAGCAACAGTTCTCTTAAAAACATATTGATCAGATAAACGTTTTGCCAAGATAGAGCATGTTAATGAACATAACCTACACATACAGGCAAAGAGATTCAGTTTAATTTTGCACAGTAGACATGAAGACTAATTATAATCACATGTAAGTTAAAGTTTTAATAAAAAATATTTCAGAGATTAACTCATCAAGAAAATGGCTCAACAAAAAAGATTTTATTTTTAAATAGTTATAATTATTTTCTTGAGTAAAATGTATTTAATAACGTTGTTATTATTATTATTATTATCATCATCATCATCATCATCGTCATCGTCATCGTCATCGTCGTCATCATCATCGTCGTCGTCGTCGTCATCATCATCATCGTCATCATCATCATCATTATACTATCTTCATTCGCATATGAATTGAATTCAGAATTACATGGTACACATAAGAAAATAACTACAAAAATAGTCTGTAAGATAGCATGTAAGATATAAAGGTAAAAAAGCGTCTAGAGAAGATGCAAATAAAATCACACACTAGTTAATACACATTTCATTAATAATGCAGTCAACATCATTTGACTCAAGCACATCACAGTGTAGTATATTTTCACGCAAATCAATCATTTCTTTTAAGACGCTTGATTGACTTGCGTGAAAATATACTACACTGTGATGTATTTGACTCAAATGTTACCTGCATTATTAATGAAATCTGCATTAACTAGTGTGTGATTTTGTTTGCGTATTCTGAATAGGAATGTTCTTATAGTAATTATTTAAAATATCATTACGTAAAGACGTCAAATTATGAGCCACAATTATGTCTGAGCATAAATTTTCAGTAATATTGGTATAAAACGACGAAAACGGGTTACAAATAGCAGTCTCCATGCAACACATAATTTAGCAACACATTGGCTAGACAGGTTCCGTAAGAGTACGCCATAAAAACTACAACAGTACTGTTTAAATAATTTACATTGTGAGTTAAGAAAAATTTGGGCAAAATCAGTTTTTAAGACTATTAAAACTTGCCCAAAATTTGGCTATGGTAAAAGAAACCATACTATCATCGATCACTAACTGTTGTACTCAACTTATGACCTAAACGTACAGCACCCTCATTGTTTGTTAGAAAAACACCATTTTTTGCTACCAGAACTTCACACTTCAATGACACGTTCACATGTTTTCAGTCATCGCGTTCCAGATGGTTGGTGGAAGAAAGCCACCACTGCAGAATGGAAGGCAGAGATAGCAGGACAGCGAGAGTTTTTAGAACAGCTGGGAAATGTCAATAGATCTGATGTGCTAGGAATGCGAGCTCCATTTCTTGCCACTAACGGAGACGAGCAAATGCAGATGCTTTACCAAGAACGCTTTCTGTATGATTCGTCAATTCCTGCAATAAAAACTCATCCTCCTTTCTGGCCTTTCACCATGGAGTACAAAATTCCTCAAGAAGCTTGCGCCACTGATAAGACATGTCCCCAGCGATCTTACCCAGGACTTTGGGAGGTACCCATGATAACGTTTCAGGATTCAACAAACTTCGACTGTGCGATGGTTGATGCTTGTCCATGGAAGTATCGTTCCAAGGACACCATTGAAGGACTTCGCAAGAATTTTTTCGAACACTATAACAGCAACCGAGCTCCTTTTCCACTGTTCTTCCACGCTGCTTGGTTTTACAATAAGAACCAGAAAGCGGCCATGATGCAGTTCATGGATGAGATTACCAAGCTTCCGGATGTGTGGTTTGTTACTGTGAAACAAGTCCTTGATTGGGTGCGTCATCCTATACCGCTAGATGAACTGCACGGTCCAACGTCACCTTTCAGCTGCCACAAAATGCAAGAAAGATCTCCACCCTGCTCTGTTCCCAATACTTGTAAATACAATATAGGTTTAATGACTTACTACATGAAAACTTGTGTGCCCTGTCCAGAGAAGTATCCTTGGGTGCAAGGTATACCTGTCAATCTTTCCGGGAGCTGACGTGCTCATCCAAATATTCATTGAGGCAGTTAAGCAGAATAACTGTGTTGCCCAATGCATAAGATCATAAAATTCGACTTTGTAGAAATTAATTGATTATTAATTAAAGTTGATAGCATATCTATTTTTTCATTCCTTAACTGCATTGTAGGTAAATTAGATAGTAACTGGATAAACGTGAAGACTGAACTATCTGCACACAAAAAGTAGGCCTATATTAAAGCACTGAATGTAATAACAAGATACTGTTTACAAAATGAAAAATTAAGGCTACATTTTTAAAGCTATCGGATTGTAGCTAAAATGTAAAAATAATCTCTTTCAGTTCTTCACTGTTATATCGAGTTTTTAAGTGTTTTAGTTTTTAAATTATTACTCAGTAGTAGGATACTTGCAAGAATTTCAACACAGTAGCCTATGCGTTGTCTGGGTTGGATCATAATAATTCTGCTTGATAGTCATAATTATTTGTTTTGTAAGGCTTATTAAATTGTACTCACACAGTGAATGTGTAAATATACTGATATACGTGTACAAAATTTAGTGATGTAACATTTTTCTTTATATTTTACTGCGATATTCTATAGATTGTAAATGGATTTATAGGTATTGACGATGCGACATTCTAGTAAATAAAAATGAATATTGCTAAGAAAATCAGCTGAACATTTTTCTCGATGTTAGCTCGGAAATTACAAAAATCCGGTTATTCATTCACTCTGTCTATCACACTTTTTTCAACTCCAAAAATTTATACATTATGCGGTTCCAAAAGATTTATTCATCCCAGCTAAAATTTGGTTTGATGGTTAGACAGGATGTCTTTGGTTCAAGGTAAAATTTGTTACAATTTATTAATAACTCAATTAATTAGAACTGCTTAATTAATAAACTTTAAATTGATCAAATTCCACTGAAAAGTAATTATCCAACTGAGTTAAAATATACCATGATGATTATCTATCATCCTTGTCCTTGTTCAAAACCAAAAATTTGTAGCAGTTCGCTAACTGGTTAATTAATTAAAGCTGTTTAATTAATTCATTTGAAATTGAGTTAAATTGCCCGTTCCTACAACTCAGTAGAATTAAAATTTGATAGAACGATTGGCTTGGATGTCCTTGGTTTACAACAACAAAAAATTGTAGTAGTTCACTAATCAGTTAATTAATTAAATCTGTTTAATTGATCAGTTCTACATTGATTTAAATTAAAAGTTCCCATGATCTAATTGAGTTTAAATTTGCTAGAACGATTAGGTAATACATGCTGCAAAGAAAAAAATTGTAGCAATTCATTAAGTAATAAATTGATGAAAGTTGTTTAATTAACTCATTTTACATTGATATAAATTTTGTGACTTTTCTCTTTCAGGTTTGTTTTTGAATAAGCCAACTTTGTTCGTAATAATTAATTAACTTCCTTCAACTTAAATGGAAAGTTTTCAATGACTCAAAGTTTACAGAAACCCTCTAGAGTAAACTTGACATTGCAACCGCCTGCACAGGGCGAGATAGGGTCTGCGGAGACATTTAATTGAGTCTTGCATCTTTCCATAAACAAATTAAGTTAAAATTGAATTATTAATATTAGAATTGAATTGAATTGAATTGAATTTACCTCAAATATAACAAGCACGACAAAGTATGATTAAATAATTAGTATAAGACTGTGAGGAGAAAAACCAAACGGAGTATAAGCATCTTCCAACCAAAAAAATCATGCAAACTTTAGGAGAATGATAATGCCTGAACCAGTTCATAATTTTCCTGCACGTTTTGGATAAGTACGAATGTCAAAAGTTTTGCTTTCAGTAAAACCTCCTCTTATTCCCGAGGTCACGTGCTTGTGCAACCGGATCTAGACTATGTTTATCTCGTTAGTAATCGCTTTTCTCTGAACTCATCAATGACATGCCACATGCACAATCATTTTCAAAAAGTTAAGCTTTGTTGTGCCAAAAAATACCATGAATCTACGAAAGCGTGAAATACATACGCAAAGCCACAATAAACTAAGAACTAGCGTATAAAGAAGGGGAAAGTTACATTTGTGGTTATCGTAATCTAATTAAATCATCTGTTCTGAGACAAAAGTTACACAACGACAAAGCAGACTTGGTTTAAATAAAACTGCAACCATTAAATGCTGTTAAAATATCCAGAAAATAATTGGCAGCAGAATAATTTCTACAAAAGCTTTTACACGTAGGTCGAAAGTGTTTGACAGCCGTAAATTTGGACAAATAGAAAATAAAAACGCGGGAACTGAAACCAAAAATTCATATTAATACACAAAAATTCAGGAGTCCAAAAGAAGGAACTGCGTATTCTACGCAACATGCTGATCGTTTGACATAAAGTTCTCAACGTCATAAGTATAATTTACATACAATAGTTAGACGTAGAGTCCAGTGAGCTATCTTGCGGCAGCATTGACTAATAGTTTATTTACCAATTACATTAAAATTAACAGGTCACGTGATTACGTTGCTAATCTTCTTAGTTTACTTGGCATTACTGACAAAATTCCACAGGTTACCTGTAAAACGTTTTTTCGCGTAGAGACGGGAAAACAGGTTTGTTTCAACTGCACACATGAGAGATTTCATTCATTCTGAAGTTTGTACTAGCCAAGATTGTCTTCCAAGAAAACTTTAACCAGTCTGAAGAAACAGCGTTAAAATCTTTTATCCTACTTTTTATAGCTGTTCTTTTTTCATCATGTTCATCGGCATGTCCGCCAATTAAAACAAGCAGTTTTAGAAAGAAATTGATGTTAATATTGTGCATAACAAAACTTCATAATAATTGTAGGCAAAATTTAGCTTAAATATGGCAACAATGAAACGTAAATCACAGTTCTTCACATGAAAGATAAGCTATATGTGCATTGTGCAGATTATGATATAATTTATAATTTATTGGGTATTTACAAGAACACAATGGTTATTGTATTCAGAACGCAAAAACAAGTACAAACTGGTGCATAATAAATTACCAAACATAGTTATATACTTGCACGCGATAAAATCAACTTTTTAGTAAACCTTCACAAACTCCGGGTGCTAAAAGTCAATTGGAATGGTCAAGACTTTGACACTATTAGCCTTGACCCTGACCAACTTACTTGGATTTATTTCCTTCAGGCGGCTCGCAACATCACGACTACGCCACAAGTTCATAAAGAGAGGCCGCTGTATCCGAGGGTGCCAACGTCAGAATAATTCACTTATATTCCTGCCCAAATATTATTACGCAATCGCCCCAAAATAAATGAGCAATTTCTTCGCTACAGCCTTTACAATTTACTTAAGTTGACAATGAATGAAAAATCAGAAAGATTTAAGAATTTATTTTTTCCGGCAATTTCATGAATTACTCGTATAGCTTTTGTTTGAAACTTACTATGTAAAGTAATCTACGCAATCTAAAGTACTACATTAACACTGTTTCGTATATATTAATTTGTTTCTATATATCTATATCTATACTTATATCAATACCATACCCTTACTCGTATCCACGATTACATCTACATTTATGTCTGCATCTACACCTGTATCTGTATCTTATCCTGTATTTGTATCTGTATCTGCATCTGTACCTACATCTGTTTGTATCTCTATCCTATGTAGATATTTAAGTCTATATCTATATCTATATCTATACAGCTATCTGGCCAGTTATCTAATTAAGAATATAGATATAAATGCAGATGTATGTGATATATTATTAGGCATATACATGTACAGTTATAAGTGTAAGTATAGATGTAGTGATTATAAAAATGGTTTCGACAGTAGGGATGCGCGGCTCCACTTTTTTCAACAATTCAAATATAAAAAGAAATGTCTCGATCTGGTGTCGACTCACTAGGCCTAATATATTTTATTTTTCGAATCGGGGCCTTACCGAGAAAAATGGGAATTAGAACGCCAATTTTGGGGTATTTCGCCCGTTTTTTAAAGTTATACTCTTTGGTTTGAAAGCAAAATAAGATCGCCTTAACCTGGCAGAAATGGTGACTATATAATTACAAGTTTCATTTCGGAAACTTACGTTAGGAGAATTATTCTATGTGTAACTTATATAGGTATTGTCATTACGTTATCGATTATTCATTGTTTATTATGAGTATAAATTATAAGGTGCTTACTGCGTCGATTTTTAAGATGTAAGATCACATCGATTTACTTACTTACCTTGTTGCTTAATTGACTGCTTACTTACTTACATACTCACTCACTCACTTACCTATTTAAAGGAGAAACTCTGTAAATATGAAACTACGTAAAGTGTTCGCATCTTTTTGATGTCACGTTAGATTATACTTGTGTAGATATTACTGCACATAATATTTTGCGGAACTTTTGTTAATGCAACATTAGCCACCATTTTTTCACATCCTTATCACTGAACGGCAACTGAGCCTGAAAAGACAAGAGCTTCTGTGGCATAATGGTTAGCATAGCTGCCCGGGAAGAGAAGGCCTTGGGTTCGAGTCCCAGTGCAGTGAAGTGTTTTATATTTTTTAATTAATAGTGCTTTAATGTAGGGATACGTATGTGATCAAAACAGCACCTAAAAGATAATTGTAATTTTTTATAGTTGTGATTAGTTTATTCATGATTACTGCGAACTACAATTTGTGAACGCAAATGTGGGAAGTCTAGCCTATCACACAAATGAGGAACATTTATAATGAAAGCCACTGCCAAATTTTTGCAAAGTCATTGTTTTCAACAATGCTAAAAATGTATCAAATGGTGCCGCCATTTATTTTGGTACTTATACGTAATATTGTATAAACTTGTCAAAATATTCTGAACAATGCTCAGCAAGCTATTTAAATTTTTGATAACTGCTCAGGAATGGCCACAATTCGTCTTAGGTTCTATACTACAAAGCAAACTAAATCAAACAACTTACATCTTGATTGTTAATTATAGACCTATATATGTCTAATATCAACACTATGAAACGGAAAGTACTGTGTGCACAGGTGTGGGCGTGTAAAGGCTGCTCCAAGAAAAGCTATACAAACAATGCATTACATTAATTACAAATAATGTCCGTTTTAATAATGAAGCATGCAAAAAAATTGGGAAATAAATGGCGTTTGTGTCTCCTGAACAGAATTTTGCATTAATTAAGAATTAATTTGTTGAATTTGAGCCTACGCCAATGGATGCCGTTCTGCATGGTTTTGCCCCAAACACACAGACTCAGATAAGAAGCATGTCCGGTCTACAAGTTTGCAAAGTTATTTCCCCGGGCTATAAAATCACAAATCTATATAAGCTGGCTTAAGAACTCATTTAGCATACTCGAAGCGCTGCACACATAATACTTTCTTTTGAAGATGAAGTTAGTAGGGTTGATTGTTTTGTATGGTTTGTTGTGTTTGACGAATGCTGCACCGACGGACCCTCGAAAAGGAAGGGTCAGAGTGACCGATAGATCAATAGATGCTCCTAAATCCGCGAAAAATGTAAAAGATGCTTACCAAGCTGAGGTAAGACGATGTTAATAATTCTTGTACTGGTAATTAATATTTTGACATGTGAATTCAGTTTTACTTAAAAAAACACTTTTTTCGGTAGCTAAAGCGTATCAAAAGGTACACAGTGTACAAGTTTCCTTGGGAATTGGGCGGTTGGGTTGGTGTTCATAAATACAAGATATTTTACTGTGACCCACATCCAGTAGCTCATTTTTGTGGGTTTCTATGCCCACAGCAGACCTGTTTCACATCATAAATACATTACATTTATCCAACCATTACGTCAAGAAAATGACGAAAAAAATCTGTTTGATGATTGTGATTGGGGTCTAAAAACGTCTGTACAAAAATGTCTTTCTTGTTTTATGAACAGAAACGCAACTAGGCAAACTTTTTGTAAGCGCCAGATACGCGAACCAACAAAATTTATTTTCATTACTGTAAATCATAGAAACTAGTTACACAAAATGTCGCTAATGTTTATTTATTCAAAAGTTTTACTTAATACTTCTTTAAACCTTTACTGGAAAATAAAAAGCAGCGCTACAATTAGAAGAAATGCAACTTCTAACGGGGGAATTCACATGTTTCTAAATTATTAGAAAACCACATGAAATCTGTAGTTTTTGTAATAATACTCTAAGTGGAACGAAAATTGTCTCCTTACAGAGCTTTCCGCCTTGGTGGCTTCTCGTCAGGGTTTTCATGTTGCATGGCTATGAGATAAACGAGTTTAATTTTGTATTTTGTATGTTGTTACTTCAACAGATATGCTGCTTCGTTTGGATACGGCTTAGCAAAAAGGGCAAATCAATATGTATACCTCATACATTTTTTTAACAGACCCACAATTTATTAAATTTTTGAAGCCAACTTTGGCTGAAAGAATAAACTGTGACAAAATCGAAAGTGAGCCTGGATTGTAATCAGTGGCTCGAGTTACAACTTCACATAATTGTATGCAATGTAATTAAGGCAGTTCCAGATTTAACATTAATAGTTCACCCATTTTTTGTGATTTATTGTTTACAATTTATAACTATTACAGAGACGCAATCATTTTGTTAATAGTGGCACAATAATAACATTTTAATCTCTCTGGCGTTTTTAGTCTTAAACGTTACGTACAATTTAAAGTAAAACATTCATTTGCAGAGGTACTTGGAACATTTTGGCTATTTGAACACAGCTAGTTTTGGGGATAACTCCGTGAGAATAAGGGAACAATCGGACCTGGAGGACGCCATTCTCAATTTTCAGAGGATTGCTAACATTCCAGAAACAGGTACAACATTGTACGTGAACTACACCAAAAACATTCCGGAAACAGGTACAATACTGCACGTACCTACATCAGAAACAGCCCGGAAGTAGGCACAAAAATTGCATGTCAACTACATCAGAAACATTCCAGAAACAGGCACAACATTACACGTCAACTACATCAGAAACATCCCAGAAGTAGGCACTACATTGTATGCCAACTACATCAGAAACATTCCAGAAACAGGCACAACATTGTATGCCAACTACATCAGAAACGTTCCAGACATAGGTACAACATTGCATGTCAGCTACATCAGAAACATTCCTGAAATAGGTACAACATTGCACGTCAGCTACATCGGAATCATTCCAGAAACAGGTACAACATTGTATGCCAACTACATCAGAAACATTCCAGAAACAGGCCCAACATTGCACGTCAACTACATCGGAATCATTCCAGAAACAGGTACAACATTGTATGCCAACTACATCAGAAACATTGCTGAAATAGATACAATGTTGTATGTCACCTACATCAGAATAATAATTCTTTTCACTTTTGTCTCACATTCTCTTGATGCCTTCCTGCAGCATGATAATACCAATGATAACGAAAAAGACGATGGCAACAGCGACGATGACTATGATGACGATTATTATGTAAGTGACGATGACAATAATAAAATAATGATAATGGCAGCATAGTCTACGTCTAATGTTAACACTATTTTGGTTTGTATTATAGGGAAGCTGGATGGCACAACTATAGAATGGATGAATAAACCTCGATGTGGTTTGACAGACGTTCAAGGAACATCTGGGAGAGCAAAAAGATACGCTCTACAAGGTAATATGCGTAACGTAGTGTTTACATTACCTGAACCAGCTAGCCAATGATACATATTCTGTGATTAATTTTATTCACATTTTATTATTATTCATAATTTAATTAATACTTCGCAGAGTAACTTTCACTTTGTGGAATTACTACTATAATTTGCACCAAACGCATTTGCCATTAAGCAGTGTTGGTTTTTTAATCTTTATTACTGAATAATGAATTTGCAATGATTTTATTGTTTTCATCTGTTTTATCTGGCAAATAAAGTTTTAATACGTATATACAAATATATTTTCTTGTCCGATTGCAGGTACATCGTGGCCGAACAAAGACATAACTTTCAAAATTACCAAGTACTCAAGAGACTTGTCACAACAAGAAATAAAGGAAACAGTGAAAGAAGCCTTCCATGTTAGTGGTTTCTTGGTTTTTAACTTTCGCTTTCTTAGTTTCTCTGCTGTTATTTAAACAGCAGCATGTACTTCGTTTTCTTTTTTTTTGCTTATAGATGATGTGGAGTTATGTGTGTACGAGCACTTTTTGATAAAAAATGATATAGACCTGGAGCTCAAGGCTCATAAATTGTCTTCGTTCGCTCAGTCAGGTTTTTGGGCTAGTCTGAAATGGGACAGCGATTAGACCAGCGAGCGATGACGGGCCATTCAAAATTTTTTCTACTATTAAGCAAATGAACAAAATGATCCGTAGAATAACACTAGGCAAAGTAAATGTTCAATACCTGCATGAATGCAACATGAAATAGCCTCTTGCTTGCCATGCACAAATTTACATTAACAGGGGTTTTGGAGGGTGGGTCCCACAAATTGGCCTGTGCCGCCCACAAGGCTTACTGCCACCCAAGTAATCCCCTGGTCCCCACACAAAGTCCCTTCTATCATCTGATATACAGTTAGAGACTGGTCGCCAGACTGAGTGAAGGAAACTAGGAAACCAACATTTGTTATTTCAACAGCACTGGACAACTGTAACGCCTTTGCGAATAACCGAAACATCCGGGAGACCGGACATCGAGATTCGATTTGAAGCTGGTGACCACAATGACGGCAGTCCTTTTGACGGACCTTACGGCACCCTGGCTCACGCTTATTTCCCATATGGTGGACAGCCAGGGCTAGCAGGTGATGCACATTTCGATGATTCTGAGACTTGGACGCTGAATACTAGACAAGGTGAGTGGAAAATAGTTGATTCCAGTTGCAAAGAGAAATTAAAGTATGGCGAATTATGTCTATTCAAACGCAAAAGAGAGACTTTTTGACGTGTTGTCCCGCAAGGAATTATCTCAAACTATTATAATCATCTAGTACTTTTATTTGCCCGGATTACATATTCTTAATAATATAAACATGTTCTAGACTAAATGATTATGATAGTTAGAGAAAGAATGTTCGACGGAGAAACAAAAATCAAAAAAATTTCTGTAATATTTATATTTTCAACTCCTATTGTTGTTCAGTATGGCATTTTTTGCACCTAGGAGAAGCGGTTTCATATATCGTTGCCATAATTATTTAAGTTGTGACCATATCTCAAAACTAAATTATAATAATATAAAATAAAAAATTGTCTGTGGTAATTTTTATAGGCGTGAACATGCTATCCGTCGCCGTTCATGAATTTGGTCATAGTTTAGGACTGTTACATTCCGATGTAAAAGGTTCTATCATGTGGCCTTATAGCACTGGTTATGATCCTAATCTAAAATTACACAATGATGACATAACAGCTATTCAGCAATTATACGGTTAGTATACCTATTTTTGCTAGTTTGATTTCATTTCCTTTTATTGTCTTCCATATTTTCAATTTCTATGGAGCCCCCGAAGGGCCAGGTTGAGAACAATTACTAACTCTTGGCCACGAATTAGTGTTTCCTGCGCACGAATTAGCAATTTTTCTCTACATGGCTCTTCGGGGGCTCCATAAATAAATTTCAGTACCCCAATGAAAGATTTTTAAAATTCGAAAGCTTGGTAGAAAAGCATTTTATTGGATTTTACAAGAGTGAAGTGCCCTACTTGAGTGTTGATTTATAATCGACTGAATAAATTCAGTGTGCATAGATAATTATATTGCTGACACTTTATAATTAAAAATTTGTCTAAGCGTCTTAACAAAATAGCGCCAAAAAGTACAACTGTGAAAGACTAGCTCAAACAAAAATGTAATCAAGAAGCAAAATGATTTCCGATTTGTTTTATAGTCTACTTTTAAAGCAATTTTCAAGTTCTAAGATGTCTGGTTAATTTTACTTTTATTAAAGCTGTATACCGATGTATAAAAGCTTGTCTCAATTTGAGATTAGTTCAAGCTTTGCAACTGTTAGCTGAAAGGGCGGGGCCGGGGGTGTGGCCCAAAGGGTGCATTTTGGAGACAGCCCAAATGACATAACATTGACAATAATCAGTAACAGAACGGTTTGAATTGTATTGTACGCTTGGTAAGAGCCGTAGTTTTCAAGAAAACTACAAGGGTATCCAGTGCAATAGTAGCTCTGTACCTGTATGACTGTAGTTTTATTTTAGAGGCCTATATGATTATCAGTTTTGTTTCCAAATCGTGTAAATACTGTGCAAACACATACAAACATAGAACATAAATCGCTTAGAAAGAAAATATTTCGTGTATTACACTAACTTGGCAACTACAGCTTAAATTAGATTATATGACTTGCAATTACAAGCGTATTCTAGTTCTTGTACAATTATCTTGCAATTTTACTTTCGATTTCATGAAGTTTACTCAAAATTTTAAACGCTTTTACTGTACATGTCTTCATTGTTAATTAATTTAGGTTTTACTCGGAAATCATGTAATGTAGATACCGTACTAAAGTAATAATTTAGTATTTATTTTTCTCTTGTAAGGAATGTAGTTTCTACTGTTTTATGTAATTTTAGGCTAGTTTAGGTTTTAGGCTTGAAAAGTTTTAGATAAAGCAGTAACTTATTATAATATAGTCGACAAAGAGCTAACAGCTCATGTTATACATGTAAATGAACTACTTTAAGCAAATTTTATCTTATCTTTCTTGCCAACAAACAGCACTGCTGAAACGCATGAGAAAATAATATAGAATTTTAAATAAACAAACTGCTCCATTATGCAAAAAGTACAACTTTTTGAAAGCTGAGAAAGTTTTTAGCTAGATAATCACTTATTGCTGTACTATTTAGGTAAATCAGGAATCGACGAACAAGGTTCTACAACAACAAGAAGAACGACAACGACGACGACAACTACTACCCCTCGACCGCCTCCTCCCTCGACCCCACCCACAAATCCGTTCGAATGCAGTGGATTGATCGATGCAGTTACGGTGGCTCCTAACGGGCAAACGTACGCCTTCAGAGGTAGGAAATTGTTATTTTCGTCTTTAAGAATTTACATGCTCTTAGATTTTTTTAGATTTAGATTTATTTATTTAACATTTAAATTAGGAGTAACGTGAATTTTATTATTTTAGTTGCATTACTTTTAAAAACCAAAAACAAAAACTCTGGTCCCACTACTAAAAGCCACTAGCCAGACATTAGATCTATAACTATGCAGACATTGTGTACTAGCCAAACATAACTAAGATATTTTCACAAAACTGAAAACGAAAATGTTTCATTCTGACTGCAAGTAGCAAGGAATCATCAAAGAAACATCATGTACAGGGTGCTCCAGAAAAAACAGCCCAGCAGAACTGTGCTGATATGCTTATATGTGAATGTACAAAAACAGATTACATGGAAGGAAAAACTCAATTATGCAAATATAAATTGCATTTTACGTCAATTTACGAATCAAATAAGAATTCAGAACTGCAGCCTATTGTTACAGTGGCGTTTGATCATCTGACGACTCTTTTTCCTCTCATCTGCTCATTCCTAAACTTTCCCAACTTGTTCACTTATCAAGCTATTGTTCCATGTGTCTATTGTTGCAGGCGCAGCTGAGCCAAAGCGCAACACTATTACTAACAGCGAATGACATTGGCAGGACTGGATCCTATACAACAATGATTATACTCTAAAATGAGATAAAAACCAGCAGATATGTGTTAACCACGCACAGCTGAGTGTTCATCTATTCTTGGTGTGAAAAATAGCCAAAGGCAGTACGACAGGAGAAACGCCCAGAAACAATTTTGCCAACAGACACCCATCCAACCAGCCCTAACACTGCATAATTTCACAGCCAAAAACATATCGTGACCATTCAGCTATAAATTCGCCCATAAATAAAGATACATAAATTTCAGCACTGCTTTGAGCAGATAGGAACAACTACTATAATTTTAAACGTTGACCTTTTGATCACTAAATTAATTGCAAGTTTTTCATTCAGGTCGGCATGTGTATACAATGGACGATCAGTACACATTCACATCACCAAAACGCATTACACAAGTTTTCACTGGATTACCCAGTAACTTTGAAGTAGATGCGGCTTTTGAAATGAAAACAACAACTGCTACTTACCTGTATCTTATCAGAGTAAGAAATTTATTTCATTTATTACAGGACTTCTAGAGAAATTGTTTTAAAATTCTAATGGTATAACGGAAAGAATGCTTTCCAATTTTTCTGCCGTTGTATAGCTGATGTTATAAACAAAATTGACACTTATTAGCATTAAACCCAAAGCGAAGCAGTCAAATTTCACTAAATCATGTCCAGACTGTCGGTATCAATACAAGGTAATGGCGTATTCAGACGTAGAGACTTCTCTCGCAACTTCTCTCTGAGAGTAAAGTTGCACGTGTGAACGGCTTGGCAACTTCTCTCCAAGCTTATTGCGGAGGTTAACTCTCGGAAACTCTCGCTGAGTTTGCAATCACCGTTTACACGTGCAACTTTACTCTCAGAGTCAAAAAGAAGTTGCGCAACACGTTGCGAGAGAAATCTCTACATCTGAACGTCCTATAAGTAATCACCAAGTGATAACGTTTTAGACGACCGAGTGTGTGGAGGTTTGAGATAATCAACAAGTTAGCAAGAAATTAATTAAGCGTACTTACTACCATCGGTATAAAAAGTTAAAATTTCTTTTCTTACCGAAGTTGCCTAGACAATAATTAAAATAAGAAAACTTGTAAATGAAATGAATTTTAAGTTCATAAATAAACCAACTGGCCTGTAGTAAACTTGACCTGACTTGAAATAAACTTAAAATTTCACATTTATTATATCGATAAAATACTAGATGATTTGATTGTCATCCCCGTTAATATCGCAAGCTATGCAATTACACCATTAATACTTTCGATTGTTCATTTATGTATGAGTTTATTTCAGAGTTATCGTGTATACAAGCTGAACGCTAATTTAAGAGTAATGAGGGGTTATCCCAAATCAATTAATGCGGAGTTTAAGATTCCACTGAGAAAGGTGGACGCCGCCTTCATCTGGGGTAGAAACGGAAAGCTGTACCTCTTTAAAGGTTTGTAAGTTTCATTTTCGTTTAGCTGTAAATTTATACGTCTGTTTATGAGAACGTCTCCACATGTTGTTACACGTGTTTAAGACATGAAAAAAATCATTTGCTCGCTGTTGCAATTAAAATTTTCATGTAAATCTAATCCTTTCATCTTTTTATTCTTCATTATTCAGCCACCATCACATTTTCATGACCCTTTAGACTTTCATTCTTTTTATCTTGCACTTTCCTGTTTGGCTCAAATCTCACAAACTTATCTTTCGATCCGAATCAACAATCATTTGTGCTGCTCATTATAATTCATTGTTTATATCTTATTTAAGATTGTATTACCTCTAACTTATAATGTGTTCTTCTGTAAAAAAAATATCGCTGTATCCATATTATTAGCATTTGGAACAAATAAACTTCATGTCATCTTCAACTTAAACATTTGCTGACAATAGACAATTTGTCCTACAAACTAGTCTGGAAAACAAAGCATTGGGTTACTCACTTATTGAACTTTTGTGCCCGATGCGCCATTTTCAATACAATTTACCATTGTCATGGTCCGCTTTTCCTGACTATGTCATTTAGAAAACCGTTTACCATTGGCATGCATCAATTTTTTTAAATTTAAAATAAGGAGTAACTTTGCTTTGCTTAAAAAATTATATTAAAAATATAAGCAATAAACTATCCTGAGGAATATTAAAACTGACGAAAATTTATTATATGAACAACAATGAGAACGAAAATGACTAAATCGTCAAAGCGCACTCTTTATAGATACTTCGTAAACGAGTAACCCAAAAATTGTGCGAACCGGTGTAAAATTGAATATTTTGTCAAATTATTTCATACATTTTCCTAGGAATTGTGTAAGTTTGATAAACAACTGAAGGGCGCCGAGTAACCCACTAGCCGAGGTATGACACGTCCGGTAAAACGCATGTGCTAAATTTGCGGAAAAGCAGTGTCATACATGGGCAGCCCAAGTAGGATACTAGCGATTTCTGTCGAGAATCAAGACTTATGACATAATAAAACATAAAACTAAATTTGTTTTAGAAAAATAATAACGATGGATAGTCCTTGACAACTTAACAAATGTATTTTTTACATCAATATCATCATTATTCTTAGCTCTACTAATATCATCATAACATTAAACTAAGTATCTCATGCTTTAAAGAGAGAAACTACGTAGGGCACATAACTCGCTAACCCGTTTACTTAGTAGAAAACAATTATTTGTCCAAGAAGGAGTGAAACGGATCACCTGTCTGTGAAGCAAGACAAGACAAAAAATGATATACATTAAGAAAATGTTGAATCGCCTAAAAAGTGCACTTATTTCACTTCAAAGGAGATTAATATTGGTAAATATTAATTCTTCTAGCTCAGAATAAAATTCTTTTATTTTATCAAATGTATAATAAATTATTCAACATGTATTGACATTTTTAATTATTATCAATACGTAAACAAAGACAACGGACGGTGCCAGCACGCTTACATGTACGAGGCGTCCTACTTGGGCTAGCCCATGTACGCCAATTGTCCTACTTCGGCTAGTGGGTCGCTCGGCGCGCAACACCGTGACTGTTCATGGCTGTAAATTCGCAACACAGCGCTCCAATTACGATTTATGTTCACGAAACTCGCAATTATGATTTTAAAGGATAAGAGAAGGGTACGTAATGTAAGTTTCAGAAAAAATTGTCTTATAAGAATTATATTAGTTTATAGCGATCTTAGACGCGTGTTGCACTCACAATCAAAAGAATTTCTGTTTGTTTTCATTTCAAATCAAGTCTCCTGCGATACTGTTCCAACCGCGCAATTACGTGACGTCACGTACGCACAACGAGCGAATCTGATTTTAAAGACATTTCTGTGTGTCAGTACTTATCACTCGTGGTGCGTACATTGTTGTACAGTACCTCCTGTAGTTCAATGAGTGACTTTTATCGATTTCCTGATTATCTAATGTCATTTGGCTATCGGGTTGAGTTGCTAATTATTAAAGACAATGGATTCACCCGACGGCCACACCATATAACATCCCGTCTGTGATTAACACTGGATTTTCAATTCCAGACTAAAAAGGAACTTATTGAAAGGGCAGCAGTCGTGAACTTGATCATAGGTAGTCCTGATAAGGAAGTTTTATGTTTGTGCTTTATATTAATTCGTAGTTTAATGTTAGGCTTTATGTTGAGGACTAAAAACTGTTACTGTAAGCATTTCTTGCCTGTCTGTCTGGACTGGAATTGCATCCACGTATAAATCCTCTGTCAATTTTATGATCTTAACTTATGGAAGCTCTAAAATTGAGCAGTATTCGCTTTCTTTAAAGTAGTATTCGATAAAATGTCTGGAATGAAATGCTTTTTCCCATATTATGAACTAACTTTTTTAACAGCTCCATTTAATGGGAATTTATGAAATCCAAGAACTGATGTTTTCTGTGTGTCAGCGCAGTGGAATACTCAATAAGCATCTTACCTATTTTTGCCTTATCAAAATTATTTTATTCATATTGAAATGCACAGGATTGCCAGAACCTCTTACCATCTTAATTTTCAATCTAA
Organism: Tubiluchus corallicola; assembly: GCA_030141605.1. Classification (NCBI taxonomy): domain Eukaryota; kingdom Metazoa; phylum Priapulida; class Priapulimorpha; order Priapulimorphida; family Tubiluchidae; genus Tubiluchus; species Tubiluchus corallicola. The sequence continues at coordinate 237,984 of JAQGDQ010000258.1, read as the reverse complement.
CCATCTTAGCGAATATTCTATCAGAGCAACAGTGACATTCAAGAGATTCTTATGACTATAAAAATTCCTACTACTATAATAACCACATGGTATACAAACATTAAGGCATAAGATGAGTTACGTTTACCCACTTGCTTTTTTCGTTGTGATGTCATACACTTTAATTGTTCATTTCATTTAATGAAACTCTATTTGTTCGTATAGACTTCATGTAATACCAATATATGCATACTGGATATAAAGAATTCTTGTTCTGTAATTTTAAAATGGTGTTACTTCTTATGATATTCTCTGGAATTCCCATTCTACCTCCATGGAAATTCCCATTTATTGCTCTTTTCAGGATACCTCATACCCCAACGAGATTCCTCTGTGTTATAGACACAAAACTGAAATTGAACAGACAAAAATTAAACTAAAAATTCTAGTGTATTTATTTACAATTTTGTAATATTTTGTTACAGGTACAAGATACTATAGATATACAATAGGTAAAGGTGTAGACTCAGGTTACCCTAAGCCTATCTCTAGTTGGGATAATGGATTAAACTATCTCGGATCAGCTATGACGTGGATTAACGGTCGGACTTATTTCTTCAAGGTAATGAGTATATTACGTTGAGCTACTCTTTTTCTTATTATTTGCCCCAATAAAGTAACCAAATACTTGACAAATTAGTTCCATGACTCTGGAGTACCCCTAAAGGTGCTGTTTGAAAAGGTTATCCATCAAATAATATGGAAATTTGTTGATTTAGGGAGAAAATTACTACAGATATGATGACAATGACTTCGAAATTGATACTGGCTATCCAAAAGCTACAGCACCCATCTGGTTTAGTTGCACTCCAGGATCCATTCAAGCACAACCAGGAGATGGTTCAGGAGGAAATGTTATTACAGATATCTTAAATGCAAGACACGTCTCAGGAATTAGAACTTGATGAATAAAATTGAGCTTAGTTCAATGCAACAAATGTTGCCTGTCGTCAACCAAGTTTCTCGAAGTGTTATGAAGTAATATAATGGAGACAAGCTATAGATATCTACTACTCATATCATTGTATGCAACAGCTAGAATAGTTCATCAAAGAATCACCACCATGCCAGTATTGTTAAGTTAACAATTATTAAGTACCAGCATAGACTAGCAAGAACAAGAAGCAATTTATCATTTAAATTACATTATCACAAAGCTAATGATGGTTTTATTTATGACTAACTAGCACAGAAAAAAGGATAAAATTTGATAACTTGATTATTTAACTCATAACTACTCGTTTAAGCAAATTCACTTAGTTCACATGCTGTTTTTGACGACATGTCGAGATCGTGTAAATACGAAGTGTGGAATTGTAGGTTATATTGTGTTTTAATTGTTAGCTTACTGTTAAGAAAGTAATCGAATTACAATTTATGTGTTGTAAATGATAGTTTTAAATGCTTATATGCTAGACGTATCTGTTAATCGTTATGATATAATGTCATTCAATCACTAGGTGTCAATAAATTATAGCTGATAAATTTTTTGTTTGCTGGTCATGTAAGTCATTTTAGCGATATCTTCAATTTTTAAGAATGATACAAATTAATGCAAAAACAGTGCAATATTCATCTATAAACCACGTAAAAGTGGCCATAAAAAGTGAAGTTAAAATATTCGATATAATATCTAGTTTCGAAAATAATTTTTGAAAACATAAAATGACAACATAAAATTATTTATGTAAAATAACATACTTAATTGAAAGCCTTCAACACATCAACAAAAAAGAAGATTGCAACTTACATACTACAGTGAGTTAAGAAACCAAATTTAGGTAAATTATAGTGCACAATAAAAGTCCAATGTAAGTGGAGTAGTCGCTGATTTTGAGTGGTTCAAAGTTCAAGGTCAATTGCAATTCAAAAACGGTAAAGAGTCGGAGAATCAACTTGACAAATTTATAGTACCTGGTAAACATTAATGGGTTAGACCCTCTCATACCCAGTCATACGTCCAACATAGCAAGATTTTGGGAGACGTCTCTTCAAGATGATAGCCATATCTGTCTCAATATTATTTTGAGCACATATAGATATAAATAAATATGCTACATATATAGAAATAGTAGGGACACAGTTTTATGTCACAGTTTGTGACCTTAACTAAGCATATGCATATATAACTAAGCATACATAAGTCAAAAGTCAATTACTGAAATAAGATGGTCAAACATAAACAAAAAGTTTGTTAGGTATTGCCCACATACCACAAAGCTCGCATGGAAGACAATAAAATATAAAGATAATGAAAGATAACATCGAATAAAATGTCTGAGTTTCAACATTAAGAATCAGTCAAAAATGATGTTTTTGCAAAAAAAAATATTGGAAAACAATTGCTGATTACAAGATATCATTAATTTGCAAAAATGTATTTACAATCTACCTAAGCATACGTATCTTAAAGGTAAAAGAAGGAAATACTAATTAGTACTTATTTAGGCAAACATTCTGAAAATGCTGATCATGGTAGACTCACTGCTCGACTGCACAATTTATTTTACTACTAGGACTACTAATGGAAAATACTATCATCGTATAATTCCTGTCATTATGAACAGCAAAGCAAAACTGAAGAAATTTTAAAAACAGAGAAAAAAATATTTATTAATTACATCAGATTGTGTAGAAAAAAATATGCTGAAGTTTAGACTACAATATATTAGAAGTAATTACCCAACAAAGTTGAAATTTCAGGGTGTGGTATTATAATACATTAACTCTTGGTAGTGAAAGTTACAGGTTTATAGCTTTAGTAGTTTTTAAGTTATGGTCAAAAATCTTTTCCAGGTTAAAAAACTATATTCTAGCCCAATGTCCACTAAAATCATTAATTAATAAGTAGCCAAGTTGATGTACAACTGCACAACTGATGGCAGCTAAATAATAAAGAAATCAACCAATTTTCATCGTAGAAACTAAAGCACTGAAAAAGCTTTGTAGTTAAGAAGAAATGGGACTTAATCCTCTAGACTACAGTATCTGGAATTCCCTTAAAGAGAACGTTTACAGCGCAGCCACACAAAGCCATTTCATGCAGAACTAAAAGCAAAAGTTTTTTCTAGGATGCTGGGATGAAGGATGCTCAGTAGTCCTTAAAGAAGTGAACTGTGCCAACTGTTAGAAGAAATGCATTCGTCTAATTTGCAGTTAAAATGGCGGACACATAAAGCACTTGCAATAAAGATTACAATAGTGACACAAAATTCTTTCCCTGCATTTATTTTTTTGACTTATTATTATTTGATTTCAAACTTCTGTACATTTAAAAAAAATCTAAGGTAACGACCTAAAATTTTTGGTGCTTATAAATTACAACGTCTGTAACCTACATGCTGCTAACTTTCAAGCGATTCCATTATTTTCTTATAATGTCATAATTAAAATTTCAGCGCATTTTTTGCACCACCTGTTATGCACAGCATTCTACAGAATGACAATTTAACCAAGAGGTATGAAAATCTACAATCTCTTCAAACATCAAGACACCGGATCTTTTCTAATTTCTCCATTCTCTAAAAGCAAATTATAGATTTGCCTGGTCTTGTTCACATCAATTTTAATAAGATGCCTAGCTTGAGCAAGTTTTAGATAACCATTTTTATTGTATTCCGTCAATAACGTGTCCTTGAACGTAAGAAATGATTCTGGAACTAACCTGCATGTAGAACACAGTTCACACTCACTAAGAGACAATTTTTCGTAGCCTGGCAACCCAACTATGTGCAAAGGTGGTGCAGGTCGACGAGCTAAAAATAACACGAGCATAAGAGCCAATACTACTTGACACTTTACTACTTGACATAATATAATTACTTTTACTTACATTTCATTCATCAATACCCGAAATTAAACAGAATCTTCTAGTTTTCAACCGAACCATTTATTTCCAGCAATAATACATTGAAGATTGGCTTTTTCTTATAGTTTAGTTTTTGTGATTGAGTTTACTGAACATATGATTTTACTTGCCCACCATTATCATCCATCTTATTCCAATAATTATTCATATTGATTAACATGCATTTGAATTTTATAATAGGCCTATAAAAATATATTAATATTATTCTTCTAATGATGAACTAATGGTGACCTATTTTATGTAGAGCCAAGCCACCAAAAACTAAATTCTGTAAATCAACAATATATAAGGGCAGTGTTTTTGGGACACTGCCCTCACACATTTTCTTCTATAAAAATAGTTTTATTAATAGCTAATTTGTATTCTACCACGTGTGAAATAAATACGTCTTATATCTCTTATATCATAAAACAAAATAACCACAATATTTTATATCCATTATTTTTTGAAATAGCCACTACAGTATCACAAAAAAGGCAAATTCTTCCTAAGGTTCCATTAATAAATATTCATTAGCAACAAAAATACGGTAGCACAGTGCAATAATATTATTATTTACAAAGAAAAAAAGAGAAAAACGTAATGCCCTTTATAGTCTCAAAGATTATAATATTTATTCAGGAGAATATTTATAATATTTATTCAGGAGAACTCTCTCTCTCTCTCCTATTTCAAATATTATTATTTTAATTTACATGGGTTATGATACAGAGTGGTCTAGATTTTGGACTCTAACCATGCAGTCTTGAGTTAAATACTAGCGGCTGCCAATGCCTGGGCATATACCTACATGTTATTCGTTGTTTGTGCGTTACGTACGTGTAAGTCGCTAAATAGCAGTTAGTGCTAATGTTGTTTGTTAAAAGAACGTACGTAAATGAATGTTGTCTTTGTCTTTTCTTCTTTGGTCTTTACAGTTAATTTTAAATTTTCACCGTACGGAAATATATATAATCACTAAGAAGAGAAATTAAAACTCACGGGAATTAGGAAGACGTGCTTCACTTTGAAGAAATAATTCTGTATTCTCCAGCCATGAATGTGATGCATTTCTGCACTATATTAAAAAAACTTATTTGTACATGAAAACAAAACTTTACAAAATAAAACAACAAAAAGAAAGTAACAAATGATTATTTGTAATCACAACAACAAATGAAGAAATTAAAAAATAATAAAAAACATAAGTAAAAAGTTGAAACTACTTGCAATTATTGACTGAATTTACTACATGCTCTTACCAACATCAAAGCCTTGTCAAGCAATTTCTTCTTGCGACATTTTTCAGACTTACGTAACTTTAAACGTTCGTAAATGGCAACACTATGCAAGTGCTTAATACCTTCGTCACGGTACAACAGCAGCTTCTGAATCTTTGCCCTAAGTTCTGTTTCATCTAAACCAATTAAAAAGAAAAAGCTATAACTTCAAAGATGCCACAGAAATGGACTCCAGATTACTATCATCTACAAATTAAACACCATTTTACATTTATTACCAAATTTTCTATCATTACGCAAAAAGGAAGTTCACAAAACTGCCAGTTGACAAAAGCAATTCCGAAAATGCTACCTTTGCAAAATTCTGCAAAACAATGAAAGAAACAAGTAATATTCTTATAAAGTCATTGTAACGTGTAAAGGCTTACAATGAAGAGATTCCAGAAGTTTATCATAATCTGCAGGAGCCAGTAATTTCATAAATGGAATTAAGTTTTCTAGCACTGTAGATCCGAGCATCTTTCCATACCGTCTCTGTTCCAAAGCTACACAAATGATACCAGAAACTGTAACCGTTCAATACTGTTCACCAAAAGCATTAATTTAACAGTGACTTGACATGACTTTTCGCTCCTTAGTTTGTCTTTATTCCTTATTTTCTCTGCAACACCAAATCTTCTATAGGAATCTTTTTAATTTCTGACATCCTGATTAGATAAATCCAATTATTACTTGATAAATTTACTTAAAAGCACACTTAACATTTTTAAGAACTTGCTGCATCTTCAGACCATGTGCCCATGTCAAAAATAAATTTCTATTCTATTCTTGTCAAAAATAAATTTCTATTCTATTCTAACTTCATTAAATTCTTTTGGTGATTGTAGAAAATTTTGCAATCTGAAGATACAGAGCAGTTCGTAAAATGTTATTCATTATTTTAAAACGATCTTAAACGCACATGTAAACTTTCATTAATAACTACCAATATATTCTGTTTTTGAGTGCTGACATACTGCTTTCTGATTTGTTAAAAATCATTTACGCCTATAAAACAAATTCATAAAGCATAAAAATTGTGCAGTTGAGCATTTATAGCTTTACTGTAAATTTTTAAAAAACCCTTTGGTGCAACAAGTGCCCGTATTTTACTATGACAGTAAAACAAAGGTAACCACAGACTAAACCTTCTTGCCTTAGTCACACATAATGCATTTTGTTATTATTCTAAGTCATTTGCAATTATCGTTGTTTGTATGGCAATAAAGTCAGTAAGACATTAAAAATATTGCTACCTTTATGTTTATGAATGTTAACAAGACCGTATCTTCTCAGGATTCTGTGTCGCCGCCATCTTTCACGTAAACGGTTTAGGCAGATATCAATCACAGTCAACTTTAAATCTAGACTCACAAGTAATGCACTAAATTTGCATTGATTGATTACTATTTAATCAAGTTTGAAAGAAATTTTAATTGACTTAAAAGCAACAATTTTTAGTTACTAACATAAATTGAAGAAAAATTCAAATGTCACTACTAGCACAAAAAACATCGCATACGAAGCATAAAAGTATACAGTAAAGAAGTTATTGGAATATGAAGCAAAAGTTAAGGAAACTTCTGGAAACATGTATGAACAGATGGAAACAAAAGAATAAAACTGTTTGTGGCATACTGCCTGAATAATTTATCCACATAAATGTATTTGTGTAGTACTGCCCTTTGTTTCAATCTCCTGAGATATAATGATACCAATGTATACTTTAAAGTGATTTTTCAAGTGATGCTATCTTTTTACTCCAGGGAAATCAGGCATTTTAACAGGATAATGATATATTTATTAAAACAGATTTAGTCGGGAACATCTTCACTAATAGGCTATTAGCACCTTCAGAGTTTCAGCTGATCTGACAGAGGCTAGAACATTCATTTTAGATTAGTGTCAAATGTGCAGTGATGCAAGATCAACCACGATTAGAAACATTACTATTTCACAAGTCAAACTAAAGTGTAGCCTTCCATTTACTGTTCATATTATACTTGAATCTGCTAATAAGGAAAGCTTCTTTTAGTAAAAAATGCACATTTAAAATTTGATTTGTCAGTAACAGTGACTATATCATCATTTATTTCCAAACTACAAAGATGTGAATGGGGAATGAGTAGTTGACTTTTAGCACTTTTGTGTTCTCAAACATGAAAGACAGATTCTACATGCATTTTCCATCAAGAAGGTAAATAGTCGAGGACAGTAAGGCAAATGAGCTGTACAGCAGTTTTCCAGGTTACCCACCTAGTTACCAATCAGAATTAATGTTGCATTCTAAACACAATCATAAATGCATACCTATTCCCTAACCATCAGTCAGATTTTAATACTCTTCATAATTTAACATAAACATAAACTATGTTTTTGATTCTTATATTCCTTTTGCTTATTAAAGCCACAAATATTTATAATACAGTAGGCGCTGTTTAATAGACTCACGGTGAATAGACTCAATCACTTAATTGACTCAAAAATACCTGGTACGGGCCGCTTCTATTCAAATGTACATAAAACTGTCAGTAATTGACTCAAATAACTCAGCATAATTGACTCAATATTTTTGCTTCACATGCTTCAATAAGACACTTTCGTGTGACTAATAAGCTTTTCTGACTTTTATATCATCTTAGTTCGCTTTTGTCCTATAATATACATAGACACAATCATGTAAGCAGGAACATTTATCATACGCTAATTATGCTAGCCTAATGGTTTGCTTTGACCCGCCTGTCCACTGCAATTAACCTCGTTACCCAAGAATTACTGGGAACAAAACATTCAATCGCTTGCTTAGTGGTTTGCTTTTGAAGCTCTGGCAGTCTTTGCCAGAAAGTTTAATAAGTTAGATGTTGCTGTTATGCCAGCAATGCACTCACAGTACAATAAGTACGTCACAATTATAGTATGCGGGAGCTTAGGCGATACTAAAGATGAAGCTACATGCGGGGAAACAGGGGCACCACCAACAGTTTAATCACGTCAAGCGCTAAGTATTTTATGAGAATTTGTGTATCATAGAACAACAGATTTTCATTGTTTTTATCATTATGAGAACTTTTCGCAATAAAATGAAGCAGCCGACTTTGAAGGAATTTTTGTAATTTTTGCGAATAAACAGACTTGTGTACACTTTAATTTATTGCTAATTCACTTACATAAATTAATATTTTAAAATATTTTTTTCTAATCTTTAACTGCACAGAGGAATTTAGGCTTTATTTCATTTCTAAAATTGATTAAAAACCTTTGCAGCACATACTAAGCTGGTGACTCTTACTTCTGTACCAGTAATACTACACCCATTTGGTTAATAGGTTCAGTCGGTTAATTGGGTCAAAACACTTCGGTCCCAAAGCTGTACATCTCTTTATTTTGCTAATACAATGTCTCCATCTGCTTGATACACTGCAAATAATTTTGCTTAATGTACCAGCTGGTTATTATCTACAAAACAAATCTCGCTGTTACATATTTGATGTTTTCATGCAGTGTTACTAGTGACATTTTGTGCTTTATAACTATGTTGCTCTGGCATTTTTCCAACACTGTGTATTTTGTGGTTAATTAGTCATTCTGTTACAAATTTGTGTTTGTACCTCTGGATACAGTTTACAGCATTTTAATTAAACATGACAGCTTTTCTCACTTAGTGTAACATTTACTTGCCTGAATTAAATCCACTTGAAACTAAGCTTCATGAAACTTAATTCCAAATTTCCAACATACCAAAGTTTAAAAAATCCTTTTTCTTATCCTCATTGGAAGGTTTAGTTGCTTTATCTAAGAGATCAGCATAGTTAGTGTCACCATCAATATCAAAATTGAGTTCAGCTATTTCATACTCTGCAAAGTTATCATATTCAACTACAAATTCACTCTTAGCTCCATCATAGCCAGCAAGATCTTGCCACCAGGTGGTGTTCATCGTAGGTCGAGGCGGATCTTCACTAACTAAAAACAAAGAACTTTAGCAGAATAGTGACGCCAAAGTAAGTAAATCGTAATGATAACAAATTTCAAAAGAAGTATTTCAACTGATTACTTCTTATTGTGTACAAACATATTTATGGTGGAGGAAAACAAAATTTCAGATGCTTTTTGCTTTTACTATTCGTTACCTTTCTATTCTTGTTACTACCACTCATATTAAACCTAAATGCTATTGCTAACAAAAGAAATAACTAATTTATGATTTTATAGCAGGAATCATTTCAAAACTGATCCCATTGTTAGTAGTGTGTGTTAATCATTGTGGAGGAGCTATCCTGCACAAAAAGCGAGAACACCTTCCTAAACTGTACAATGAGCACTTTTAGGTTGAATTTGTAGAATTAACAAAATGGGCAAGATATCTAGACTGCCCTGTAAAATCTTGCAAAGTATAGTTTGTATAATGCTTTTTAAAGAACAACCAAATGTGGGAGAAAATTCACATTACATTAACCAGACAAACCACATGCCATGGCAGATAATCTTTAAATAACTCATTATGTCCACAAGTGCACATTGTTGAAAAAAACACGTCTCAATGCATGCAAAACTATTAAAAGCCACTACAATTTTTTTTCACACATACCACGACAAATATAATCAATGGCCACTCAGGATAAAGAGTTACAGCAAAAAGATGAAAATATAAGTCCAGAGAAATAAATACTTGTAATAACTAAGTAGGTAGTGATTAAAAGCATCTGTTGATGTTTTTCTTGAACTGGACGAGGTTGTAGTTTTCAGGAATACAAATTTCAGCTAAAAAATTCCATGGATAAGAAGCCCGAGAGAAAATGAGTGTGTAAGCAACAGCATCTAGCAATGTCCAGATAAGACTACAAGCAGTAGCAAAAAAATACTATGAAGCAAATGCCAGCAATATGACAATAAAGTTACCAAATATGAACATATTTCATTACTACTTAAAAATTTCTCTGAGCAAAACTTACAAGTGCATGGTAGAGGAGCAGCTGTAAAACTACATTTATTATGCAACGGAAATTGAGGAAGTGGATAACAAGGATTTGTTATGTAGCATTTGTTATAGTGAGACATGCATTCCTCTGCTGTTTTGTTATCCATACTCCTGGCAACAGCCACCCTGAAATGCACAAAATATATGAATGCATAGATAAACGTAAAACAAATATTACTATTATTAAAACATAATTCATGCCCATTAGCTTTAGAATTCCGTAATGCCACAATTAGCAATAATCACTTTGAAATTACAGATCAAATTACAATAGATATGAAAAAGAGTGTCTTTATAAAAAATATAATTTTTCTGTCAGGTGAGTAATAAAATCAGTTACATGGAGTGCTCACGAAAAACAGAACTATTAATTTCTATGATCAGCCTCAATAAGAAAAAATACTTTTTCAAGATCATCACAGTAGCTTTATCAGCCAGTGCGATGTGCAGTGGCAAACTCAAGTTTGCAATAACTTTGATACAATGCAGAATAGTGATCAGTAACTGCAGAGTAAAAAGAAGTTTCTATGTCCAATTGCAAGTGAAGCATTCGCAATGTCATTTACGTTACTACTAAAGAATAAATCACATAGTTCATTTTTCTATAATTCAGCACACTGCAAGCTGGAATCAGCATTCAACGGCAAGTTAAACTCAAACTGGATGTTCGTGGCGAGTCAACAAGTAAACTCACTATCAAGACCATATAATGACCTATTTCTTATAAGTAAAGCAGTGTTAATCAGACATCTGGAATAAGTTATGTATTATTGGGTTCCACATAAACAATCTAATAGAAATAGCTACAGAAAAAAAACAACGAAATGATACGAGGTCTGATAAACAAGTTAATTGAAAATAATATAAAGCGATTTTTGCGCAATAACGCATAACAAATTCCACATGCCTGGTAAATGCTGCTTAAATTTTCAAACACACACGTTATATTTTGATAATACTACTTACTATTTACACATTCAAGGAAAGACAAATTATTTTGCTTTTATGAATTTCCAGTCGTATTTCTAAAATTAGTTTACAAGTTTGCATCCATTGTATGAAGCTACAGTTTCCAATTTAAATGTTAGTTATAAGTTGCCAGCACTTTTCCAATTGCGCTAAATTCTGTATTAATTTGGTCGTAATTTGATGACTGGGATATTTTATTCTTTGAACATGATTGAACGCACTTCTGCATCAATATTAGTTTTTAGCCTGACAGTGCTTTTCCATTTGTAAGTATCAGAGACTAAGTTATTCACATACCAGTTACCAATACCTTCTTTAGCAATAGCATCCAGCAGTTCTAATTCTTCAAGTGCAGTCCAGCCAGACTCCAACAAATCAAAATCATTCCTCTGATTAAAACATAAGAATGTATCATAAAAAGTACAACTCTTTATAGATCTACAATTTAGTATTCTATTAACATGATTGTTAACTTATGTTAACAAATAACAGAGAAATACCATTTACAGATACATATTATTACTGAACGCATGTCATCAAGTACAACAAGTGTCAATATGCTGATACTTTTGTTAAACACAAAAATATAGATCTCAGATAAATGTTTAACAAACAGGCAAAATCATAACCCTAAAAGTCCATTTACAACTAATAATCATTTATTTCTAAACAATAGACATAAACATACATAAAAAGCCAGACATAATTATATAAAATCTGCAAATAAGTGATTAATATCACATTATTAGGTGACTATCTTTATTACAAGGAGAACAGAGAACCAGTTGTTTTCGAGTTCTTTGCCAGCAATAGTGGATAGATGCCAAAACACTGGTCATAACTTTGGTAACCCTTCTTAGCTGCAAAGCATTCAATTTAAACACAAAAAATTACAACTTCACAACAATGAGTTTTAGAGTTAGACATGTATCAACAGCACATACACATGTCCATCGTTTGATCTTATAAATAAAATTTGAGAAACTATAATTATAATTCCATTCTAAACCTGTGCAATTAAGGTCTTCCAATCGTAACACCACTTACTATTATACTATAAGGATGATCGCTCTCATGTTTTCCTTCTTCGAATCCTTTTGCAAAGCAGTTAAGACAGAGATCAACCATATGTGAAGTAACTATTTCATTGTGGTTGATGTTGGATATAGCAGCAACTTCTTGACTTTTGCACAATGTACACTGAATGTAAGGTGGAAAAAGCTGAACATAGCAACCAAAACACGATGTTTCCAGTGCCATTCCTATAAATGTAAATAATAAAATTATTTATTTAATACGTTAATGCAATGCAATTAAAACGATAATAAAATTAAAACAAATAAATTATTTATGAATTCAGACAAATCTGTAGCAACAAGACAAATGTCACGGTTACACTATAATTTATTAATTTATGCATCCAGACTGATAATACTCCTTTATAGAACTTACAATAATGAATATACAATGTACAATACACTAGTCTATTTCCCTTGCCACCTCTTTTAAAAATTATTCAGGCGATGACAAATCCATGACAATTTGATAAGACACATTAGCAAGTTTTAGGGTTTCCAGTAAGTCCAAATCTTAAATTAGGTACCAAAACCATAAAAGTATCCTTACCCTCAATTTGCAAGACACGCTCCTAACAAAACAATAGTCTCAAGGCTCCTTGACCCTTCATGCTTTGCTGGATGGAAAATTTTTGCTGGATATGAAAAGATTTATAAATGTGAACACATAAGCTTGCAGTAAGTCCACAATAATTATTTTGCATTATAAAATGATCCATTATTACATATAAACACAGTATTTAACACACACGTTTATTAGTTTACTATAAACATTATTAGAACTATTTTAATTATTGTTTATGTGATGAATTATAAGAACACTTGCTAGAGATTCCAACCAAGTAGTGTAGTTGACTCAGAGATATAAAATGATAATAAATAATAGGCCTCTTGGTCCCCGTAGTTATTAAATGTATATTAATTATTTTTAAAGCTAATTATTTTGAACTGTGAATTTGCTACAAATATTTGTTTTGTGTAAAAATTATGTATGAATTGCTTTAATTATTTAAATAAATTCTTGATCGATTGATTGATTGATAAAGCCTTTTATGCACACATGGTAGAATTTTAGTCATCACCAGAAATGATAGATGAGGTTGAATATGGCTAGTGAAAATAGTAATGAGCAGATGTGTCATATATGCAAATGTGATTACAACGATGCAGACATGATTGGTTGCTTTGAGTGCAAACCATGGATACATTACCAATGAAAAGAAATTACCAATTCATCAGTTGAAGATTTTTTGCAAGTCACACGGAAGATATACATATGAAAAATGTGTGGAAAGGAAATCTATGGCTGAGAAGACAGATTCACTGTGTGTAAATGCATTTGATTTGAAGGTTACTGAAAGAGAGAATGCTGACTTGGAGGATAAAGAGATGAATGAGGACTACAAAAACTGTACAAACTTAGAGTAATCTGATATATTTTACAATGTATGGTCTCCATGCTTGCATGCAGTAATCCAACTGTGATCTAACACAACTTTTGCACAGTTTTACAATCACATCTATGTCCTAATTAATAAAGGACCTTTTTATCATGCCCAAACTTCTGTTAGTGTTAGCCTTTCTGACAGCTTCCAAATACTGACTGCTAGAATTTACTTTAGTGACTCATTTAGTAACACTCGTAAATTAGACTGAAGACTGTGAAGACTAGCGCTAGTGTGCTAATGTGCACTTGTGCTAATAATGCACGTTACTAAAACTAAAACGGATGCATTCACACTTGCCTGCATTAAACAGTATCTGCCAGTCAAGTGACCACTCATGCATTTTGCTGAAGTTTTCAAAACAACGCTATGAAAAGACATCGTCAGACTGGAATTAAGTTTCGTTTCATTTTTTATGATTTTCTTTTTTTCAGCCAAGTAGCAGTCTTTGACTACCACCTCTGCTACCTTGACCAGTACAAAACGGCCTAGGCGCAGAACTGAACAAAACAAAGATCTAGATAGAAACTCATGCTTCCTGTATTTCGTTCACGTAAACGCTCAACAGGCGTTTAATTAAACATAACTGAAAAGTACAAGTAGTCCTTAAAATTTAATACCGTAGCTCCTTTGACGATGTGAATTTATTTTCAGTTGTTGGGAGCCGTTTGGACCACTGCGCCAAGTAGACCACTTGATGCGCTAAAAGTAGTGTCCTACATGGGCAGCCCAAGTAGGACACTAGCGATTTTTGTCGAGAAACTTGCTCTGGCAAAACTTGTTTCCAGTTTATATTACCATTGTTTATAAGTATTGTTATGACATAATAAAGCATAAAACAAAATTTCTTTTAGAAATGGATATTCCTTGGCAATTTACAAATGCATTTCTTACAATAATTTCATCATTATGATTAACTCCATTAATATATCATAACATTAAACCTAGTATCTAATGCTTTAAAGAGAGAAATTCTGCACACAGTTATTACAGAAATAATTGCAAATTTAAAAATGAGACAGATGCTGCTAAACCTTCACAACACCAAAAAGTAATTTTTAACATTTAAGAAAAGCAAGGATAATTAGTTTTAATATTATCAGTAGTATTGTAACATGTAGGGCACTGTCCTACATGGCTCGCTAGCCCATGTAGGACACATAGATCGCTAGAACGTTTACTTATAAGAAAACAATTATTTGCCCAAGAGGTAGTGAAACGGATCACCTGTTTGTGAAGTGAGACAAAATCAAAAATGATATACCTTAAACAAATGTTGAATTCGCAAAAAAGTGAGGTTTTTTCACTTCAACAACATTAATATCGAAACCAAATTTAATATTGTCCGTTCTACCAGCTCAGAATAAAATTCTTTTATTTTATTAGATGCATAATAAATTATTCAACGTGTATTAACGTTTTTAATTATTATTATTACATAAACAAGCACAACGGACTCGTTGGCACTTAGCAATATACGATGTCTTATATGCAACTTGCTGAGTTATCAATAGTAATTCAATTCAGGTTTATTTACACAAATACCATTATTTTTAGTACACTGGGAATGTTAGCAATGTAAATAAAAGATACAATAGTTATTTATGTGTGCTTTCAAACCAAAATCTTCCACAAGTCAGCAAAGTTAAAACTGGGTTATGATGCTTCTAGGTACAATACATCAAAAATTGTGTATTTTTTTTACAAGTATCAATTTTTTTACAAGAACGAGCGCTAAAATTTAATATAACATGGGATTTATGTTCTTGCACCAAAATGTCAGGAAATTGTTTTTAGGGTCAACACTAAAAATTGACTTTTGTAACTCCTTATTCTGCTTAAAAACTAGTAAGGCATTTGTCAAAAAAGCATATGTTCAAACTCCGATAGTAGCTCGTAGAAGCTATCATTTTTGATTATGTTTGGTCATCTTATCTTTAAAATTTTCCTTAGAAGACTTTTATGAAATGTGTCAATCTGCTTTTTTTTGGTAATCGCTAAACCGCAAGTTTCGCTATTGTACATAAATATGCTGATAACATAAGCATTAAATAATCGAAGTCTTTTGTTAAGACTTAATTTCTTACTAGTTAATGTGTTCTTGTGCTGAAGAAAAGCATGCATTGCTTTTCGCTTTCTACTTTTAGTGCCCATGTACTTGCACTTTTTCCAAGACTGATTACCATCTCTTGCGCTAGTATATTCTTGTTTTTGACTGGTTTACTTGAAGATTTCTTTTCTCTAGTTTTTTTCTAGAAAATCCTATTTTATTGTGTTAGTTTGAAAATTTGATACACCAATCTGCGTATTCATGGTCAATAAGGAATGATGCATAGCATCACAAAAAGCAGGATAGGAGTGGTCCAGAATGTAGCAGTCAGTACCCTTTTAGCGTTTCAATGAGAATGTCTTCTTAGTTCGAAATTTTTAACAAAGAGCGGCATTATAATTGCAGTTGAATAGCCACGTAAATGAAGCATCTAGTGATAAGTTAATAAAGAATGATAGGTTGTATACTTTATTTTTTCGTGAGCTCTTCTATTTTCAATATATAGACAGCCATTAACAATAAAATGTAAATTTTGTCATCTATTTTAGTGTCATTTTGGGAGTTCTTACAGTAATTGCATAGCCTTTCTTGAGCAGCATATTTGAGTATCTGACATTCCACTTAAAGATAATGATAGCTTACCCTCAGCTTTGTTATGCACTGTTTTTATTGTGTACAAAGATGAGGTGGGGTACCATGGTAGTGTGACCTTTTTCCTTTCATCATTGCAGACATTTCTGAAAAATGCATTACATCAGTGCGCCACTTTTCTGGTATTTCAATTACAAAGAGAAATATGGCAGCCAATAGAAGAATAACTAAGGTATCGATTAAACATTTTTGATTAAAAATTTTCTCAGCATTCACTCTTTTCATGAGTCCATACAGATCAGGACGCAGATACTATGTACAATTTATTGGAACAGTAATGTCGTACAACCCTGTGACGCACTCCACATTGTCATAATTCACGTTCACACGTGAAAATATTTGACTTCGCGTTACTTCAGAAGCAAGTTAATAGGAACCGCTTATTGTTTACAAAAAGTCATAAGACATTTAGAGAAACTAAATGTTTCCGTTTGCACATGTTAAAGTGATAACTCTACCAATGATAATAGAGCCTTCAATTTGATGAAGTTAACGCATTATCACATAATGCGTTATCGCATTATCACGAAGATAATGCTCGTTTAAATTTCTAAAAATCTAGAATTACAAATAGGTATCAATGAAGGAACAACTGGAGGTAATATGACAGATAAAATTGTCCAGACACACAGGGTTACCACATCTCATGGCTCAGAATAGGGATGTAAGGTATTTCGTGGAACAAGTTCTAAACTGGTCGTTGTGAATTCCACTGACCCTGATTGCAAATGCAGTTTCCTATAAATATAGCTATTTTTGGGTTCTCCTTTAATTTGATGTTTAATGCGCAATGTAAAATGTAATTTTATAATATGAAAAAACAATCAGGTATTACTCTTTATTGAAATTTTAATTTCCGTTATCTATATCTGTAGCCCTAAAATAATTCAAATATCCATATAGCTCATCAAAATAGTTTTAAACTTCTGTCCAAAACATAGTGCCCAAAAGATTTCTATCTTACTATAATGCCACTTTGCCACTTTTATGATTTTGGCCTATTTATCATGCAAGGAAGTGATAATGTTAAAATATGTGAAATGTGTTGTAGTAAAATTAAATGAATGCTTTGGATGCATTTCAAAACTGTTTAGTGAAACACAACAAGTTTGCTAAATTTAAGTTTTATTATTCCTGAAGACCAAATCTAATGAAATGAACATTTTTGCTACACAGTGTAGCTTTAAACAGCTTTCTGATAAATTATCAAATTACAACACCCCATGTTTAGTGATGCTTTGCATGTGTGAAGATAAAATTTTCGGACTTTATCATGTGGGAAACTGTTCGTACAATGCATTTTTGCGGTTGGAAACAAGTCTTTTTATTGGGTTTAATGAATAATACTCTGCGATCTGCACAGCAGGTGATTACTATTTGCTTTTGGCAAAATTCGGGACAAACCTCCCAATTATTTTGTGAAAGAAACTGCAATGTGTCTTGGTGGTTGGCTAAAACAGACACTGTTGTGGACTTACTTCGTTTATCTGAAAATTTCAGCAGAAAATTCACTTGCTAGGTTTTTTAGTTTGTGAGTAACTCGATTAATGAGCATCAGATCATCATATCGTTTGGTGGTGAGATGCAGGATGGTGTTAAGAATGTTCCAATGTCAACCATCTGCTACCGCTTTTCAAGAAAGTCTTGCAAAATTCAGATACATCTTTTCCTGCAGTTGCCCATTTACTCCGGGCATAGGATGCTGCTTAACCTCATATATAGCCAAACACATCAATGACCACTTAACTGTTATCCTCTCCTCCCCTTCCCTTTTTAATATTATATTTTAATATAAACTTTATTTACTTTAATAGGATTAACATACAGTAATATTACTGCTCAAAGTATTTCCACTATAAATTTTGTGCAATATTTTCATAATATGGGCAGCTTTTATGCTTGAAATTTGAAGATTTTTCACAGCAGGAGGCTAGCAATCTAATGCACAACAAATGCTGACCAGCATGTACCACATCTATACATTGTGCTCTCATATTCTCCTGCTTGATTGTTCAGGAAAGTTAATAAGCTAAACATTTACAAAAATTGCCATATATGCTTTTTCCTCAAACAAGAAGGTACTTACTTTTATATTGTTTTAATTAGAGCTGTGTCTTAGTAATCCGCAGAATTTCATCAACAGTTTTGACTAAAGTTTGCATAAGCAATTGTATCGGTAATTTGCATGCTTAGTCCGAAACTGAAAAAAGTCATGTCTCTTTCAGAAAATTATTTTATTTTTATTTATTTAAATATTGAGTGCAGTGAAAGCTGCTTCTAATAGCATGTTTATGCTGGGAGGGTGGGCGAAACTTCTTAAATGTTTATGCAACATAGCCAAGAATTAAACTGGAAATGTTGTCTAGATCTACTGGGTTAACTGAATTAGAAAAATTCAGTTGAATAACTGAATTCAAAAATTTGACATTACACCAGTGAAATACGGGACAAAATATAATATTATGTCATTGGACAGTAACAATTCTTTATTAATTTTTTTTTAAATTAAATAGTTTAGTAATTGTTTTTGTCCATTTTCCAGGAACTACAAGATATTAGAAAAGGACAACTTAAGTCTTTCAGGGATATTCAGGTAGACGAAACCAACATTCTTTCATGGACTGGTCTCATTGTTCCTGTGAGTACCATGCTAAACAAGGTCTATCGTCTTTTAATTGATGATAAGTTTTTGTGTAATTTATTGTTTAGGGTCTCTCGTTTTAATAATATGTATGTAATGGTTGTTCTTTTTGTTATATCCAGGATAGTCCACCATATAATAAAGGAGCATTTAGGATTGAAATACTGTTTCCAGCCGAGTATCCTTTCAAACCACCTAAAATTACATTTAAAACTCGCATTTATCATCCGAATATTGATGAAAAAGGACAAGTGTGTTTACCAATCATCAGTCCAGAGAACTGGAAACCTGCAACAAAAACTGACCAAGGTATGAAACTCATTTGGGGAGAAAGAGAAAGTGACAGGAACGGAAAATAACGAGAGAAGTGCTTGCTTTGTTTCATACAATGATTTTGTCTCAGACAATTTTGGCTCCTATTTGTCATAATATCATAGTTCTGTAGTATTATTGATCATTTTTGGTACCGTCTAGATTAACCAGCCTGTTTTGGTATCGTCTAGATTAACCATCCTCTTATTCCAAGAGTCTAGACCACTATTATTGCATACTCCACAATTTCTGCAGATTTTCTAAGTTTCTAGCACTAAATTTCAGATTAATGCAAATGCTATGAAATGAGTCACATGTTCATTTCTCACCGAAAAACACTGAGTATGCTGATTTCATTAGCATGCGAGAACACAATGTCAGAAAATAATGTTCTTATGCACTGTTTAGCTGATATTTCCAAAGAAATTAATTAAATCAAAATTGTAACCAAAGCTGGTGGTGTAACACCTTATCAATAACCCAAATGGTTACCTAATGAAATCTAGCATCAAGATCTAATTATGGACAGATTTTCTGTGTAGAAGCAACTTGTAAAAGTGGTCACTGTGATCTTTAATTGTTTTTTTGTAGACATCACGAACAATATTGTCTGATGTCCTCGTGTAAATCTTATATTATGTCCTCACTTTGACTGACTGTTAAACTTGAAAGGTACTTATGACAGTTTGATAAATGCGTTGAGAGATTTGTGTTTATTTAGTTTTAACGAATGAAAAAGTTCACTGTTTAAAAGATTACTGGTCTACCTATTTAACAGTTTTAACTGATATTTACTTAAGGTTACAAACACTTTGCTAGTGATCAAGCTTGATCACTGGCATCACTGACTTCCCTTGCAAAGTCAACCTTAAATTATTCACATGATTTTTGTTTTTTTATTGTTGCAGTTATACAAGCACTAGTAGCGCTAGTAACTGATCCTGAACCAGAACATCCACTACGCGCTGATCTCGCTGAAGAATATAGCAAAGACAGGAAAAAATTTATGAAAAATGCTGAGGACTATGCTAAAAAGTATGGAGAAAAACGACCAGCTGATTAGCTGGAACGTGTGTAAAGAACATCCTTAAAAAGCTGAGTGATATAAACGGATTTTGTTTGCTGTGTTACTGTGGTAATCTAAGCTTAATTCGTTGACTATGATGAAGAACTAGAGATGTTTAAAAAATGCAAACATTGCCTCACCAAAGAAGAGAATGAATCAGTTTTGGATTTTACTTTTAAGTTACATTCAGTGGAATATAATGAGGACACAATATCAACAACAGAAACTTCAGTACATTTTCCAGCATCACCTTTGGACCACATTGTTTTCAGAAAAGATTACTATGTTGGCTGCACTATGCAGTTTAAAAAATTAATTTTTCTAATACATGCCCAATTTAAAACTTTTCAACGCAATATACGCATGCGTAATTTAAAGTGTGTTAAGTGCTCTTGTTTTTTTCTTGTAATTTGAAATTAGCAATATTTATTTTTCTGTAATTTGAAATTAGCAATATTTATTTTTTTGGTGATAAAAGTCAACACATGTATGTAATTTTTCTATAATGCTTTGTTGTGCTAAGCATTACATGTAGGATCAGTATAATACATGTTAAGCTATCAGTTCTCAAAGAATTGACTAGATGATAGGTACACCTCATAAATGAACAAAGGTAAGAAAGCTAAACACTGCTGAACATTACAAAAATCCAAATAAATATGTCTGATTTGTCTTACATTTTTTGGGTCAGCTGTAACCCTTGACATTGTTAAACCAACTTTGGATTTAATAATTGATTTTAATGTTTTCCGGTGATTAAAATGGTATCTTGTTACGATGATAAACAAGATTAAATGTCTCATAATACGATATTAAGAGTAGTATTCTTAGCTAAGTATTATTCTTAGCTTAGCTCTGTACCAGAATCATTTTTGTAACTGCCATGTGCAGTACTCGTCATAAGTTCTTTCATTTTTAGGCAGTTAAGCCTGCTACTTCTCCCTTTTCAGTGAATATTTCTTTGTCTTTGTACTTTGTATGATATTTACTAGATTTAAATGATTACAATGCGAACATTCATTTCAATATTTGGTTTCACCATCAACAAGATGCACCATTAATCTGTACTGCAGCATAAATTCCATGAACATAATTAATTAGTTTACCGATACCTTGAAATGGCATTTGCATAATTGACATAGCTGAAATTATTGTGCATGAGATAAGCATTAAAATTTTTTAAAATTTTTTTGTAAGTTGGATCAAATAACTTATGTATCATTTGTATGATTGACTGTTGCCATGTAATAACGATTTTGTGCATTAAGTTCAGTATAAGGTTGTAAGTCTAGAAGATTTAAGTCTTGTGAAAGTGTTGGCTATTATTTGGCATTAAATTGTTGTGGATCATAATGATAGTCAAAATGACAAAGCCTACAGACCGTTGTCATTACTAATGTGGGAACTGTTATAGACTTGTATAATAATTTAAACTAGCAAATAAACTAAATTATATTTAAAATGCTGTGCTTTTCTTCATGCAATTACAAATTTAGATTATACTGCTGTTCAGATACTTCAGTGACTTATAAAGCTTTCTTATTTTACCACCTATTTATTATGTTATTATAAAATTTAATTATAATATTCTTTATCAAATAAAACTAGGTCTTCTACCATCCCTGCTCTCTCTCTCTCTCTCTCTCTCTCTCTCTCTCTCTCTCTCTCTCTCTCTCTCTCTCTCTCTCTCTCTCTCTCCCTCCCTCCCTCTCACTTTCTCTCTCACTCTGTCTCTCTCTCTCACTCTCTCACACACTCTCTCCCACTCTGTCTCTCTCTTACTCTCTTTCTCACACACACACACTCTCTCTCACTCTCTCTTCTCTCTCTCGCGCGCGCGCGCCCACAGTGACAGCTTCGCATACTCTATTACTTGGCCTTGAATTGCAAAGCGTTCAGTGCCCTCTGCATAACATTTACTACACATACTGCTTGAGTTCTGCAAACGCCGTACTTGGATAGGCAGTTATTTTATTTTGTCACATTTGTGGAAATTTCGTCAGTTGTCTTTGTGTTTATTGTGCATTTTATACTTCGATCATTATTTTGAAGTTAGACAATTGTCAGTGACTCATTAATACTGGACAAATAATGTACGTTTCACTTTCAATTTTGCAAATGCTTTAGGTATCATGTCGCGTAGGAAGGACACTGTTGAGTCGTACGATGTTGTTGAATAAGTACGCTCCGGAATCAGACATCAGTGCAGGATAAATCTTTTCCTTTTGACTGAATAAATTGAAATTGAATACAGTTAAATTAAAATCACATTACGTCATCTGATCTTTACAGGGTGGGTTGCTTTTGAAAAATTCCGCAAAGTCGTTCATTTTCCCGTGTTGTCGCTGTTGTTCTAGTTATTTGTCTAATACAAAATTTTGCCATTTCTCATAGTAAGACCAACAATGCGCAAGCCTGCTGAATTTTTGCAGATTTGGATTCCGTGGAACTGCAAACGCATTTTTCTTACTCATTACCATTATTTCGGCAGCAGTAAAATCTGCAGAATGTTCTCGCTTATTGCCACCATTTCAGGAGCAGAAAGCAAGGACTAAGTAGAATGTTCGCGTATAATTGATCATCCGTGGACGGATTTGTATGTTTTTTGTTGCTGTTGTTTTCTGGCAGGGTATGAGTGGTGTGCGGTATGAATGATGTGGTGTGGGTAGGGTAGGGTTGTTTTCTAATATTGTGACGTCACAATAGAGCACTATAGCAAAAATTTTGGGTGACTTAAAGACACCCACAGAAGGGCATAATTTGAAATGTAGCACAAGTACGTGGCAAGCAACTAACCTAATGCTTTGCATTCCAGACTAGTTTTTATAATTGCTTACGTATAATAGGTGCTTATGATGTGCAAGAATTATGTAAAGTGTTTTTAGCAACGTTTATTATTTAATTAATATGTTTTTCTAATACTTCAGATTCGCTAGCCTAGAACCCCATCGTTTAATTACTGTCAGCTGCAAATGATGGCAACAACAGCTATTAAGATATGGATTCTTTATTCAAAATTAAATGTCTTTATTCCTTTTTTCTTCATTTCGTTCGATTTTTACAAACAAGGAGGTCATCAATTTCATGACACTCAGTACAAAGTTTTTTCTACAAACTCGTTAAGTTGAGTGCGGTGGAAATACATTCACAAAATCCAGAGAGGGAGAAGACAGACAGAGATCTTCATGGTCTGTACAGTCTGACTACTGCTCTGATTTGCATGGATGATCACAATGCAAAGATAATCTTATTGTCTCGTTGACATACCAGGAGTCTGGAGAGAAAAGACTTACCAACTTTTGATGTTTCCCGACTACGTGTAACGTGTACTTCCTAGATGTCTGTTAGTATAGAAATTTTATTCAAAATGTGAATTGTCTTTGTGTAGTCATCATGTCACTGATGTGCATTTATTTTGTACAGCGAAGCTAAAGTTGCATAATATTTTAATGAGCTCAGCTTGTGTGAAAATATGAAAGTAGGCTATATTGAAGATGACGTCGCACGGAGAATTTCTTATCACTACGGGAGAGTCATCTTTTATACCTACGTGGGTTGGTGTGACAGGAATTATAATAGCAGTCTTGTTGGCTTCATCTTTTTTACCAATGTGGGGCGGTGTGACAGGAATTACACTAACAATCTTGTTGGGCTTCTTGAAGTGGAGGTGTGGTTCTGGCAAGTTTTTCAAAAGTGACCAAACTTTATTTGGCAAAGTTGTCATCGTAACAGGTGATTTCGTCGTTCATTTACTTGTAATTATATGCACATGAATGTAGGAACACTAGCCTAGCGTTAACTGCTTAATGTAATCTTGTTAAACATCTGGTCAACTTGAAAAGCTCCTGACAATTCTCAATAAAAATAAATAAAAATTACAATTACTGCTATACTACAACACCTTTTTCAAAAAAAAATTATTTCGATCTTGCTTATGGAATTATCTATCAGAAATTTTACTAAAAGTTTTCCTAAGTTTTCTTCACTCACTCCAAGAAGAACGTCAAATAATAATAACAATAATAAACTTCATTTAAAGTCGTCCTCTGGATAATAATTAACATAACATTTTGCCGACTGTAAATAAGAATTCCACATAACAAAGACTATTATTATTAACCCGCTTTTACCCTAAATATTATTCGCCAGACAGGGCAATAGCAGGTACCATTTTTTAAAGTCCTTGGTACTCGGCGAACTCAGAACTCCTGACGGAAAGCAGCCGCGTTACCACCACACTGTACCTTCACCGTCCCTTCAGAGGTAAATTACCTACTTTTGCAATTCTAATTTTTTTACCTAAAATCATACTTTCATTTTCTCTTCTGTATTGTATAACAATTCTTTCAAAGATTGCCCAACCTAAATAAATGGTTTTTGGGTTCTTTGGGGTAATTTGTACAAAAATGCATATCTTAAGTCTTTGATTTAAGTCTTGCCTTAAATCAAAACTAGGTATTATAAAAAACGCCTAATATCATATATCAAGAAACCAAGAATTCAATGTGGATTGTTGGGTTATTTTTGCCTTTCCTGGCACATGTATAAAATCCTGAAAGTTTCGACGGGTGAACATTTCCTGATTTACAGTTACTGCAAAATTTCTTTATAGCTACAACGGGCGAAATTTTACAGGTGCAAATACTGGAATCGGAAAGGCGGTAGCCCAAGGTCTTGCGGAAAGAGGAGCAACTGTAATTTTGGCCTGCCGGAATCAACAGGCGGGGAAGGAGGCTGTTCGAGACATTCAACGAGACACTAAGAATATGGATGTAAAATTTATGCATCTAAACTTGTCCAGTTTTAAAAGCATCCGAGATTTTGCAAATGAATTTCAATGTTCAGAAAAACGACTTGATGTGCTGATTAATAACGCGGGTAAGTCGGGTCATAAATGAGTCGTGAATGTCGTACCAGCAGAATTCATAACATAGGTGCATCTATAAATAAGATTTGCAATAAGAAACTGGGAGTATATTTTAGAGTTTATATAGAGTATTATTCCGAGTACACCACTGAATCGAGCCTTTGAACATATTAACTTCAGGAAATCCTTTCTTGACTATTGGACTCAAAATGCAAAACATTTCTGTTACCTCGAAATGTAGTTTGTCATCAAGACAGGCTTGTTGTAATTTCATGGCAAAACGTATCAGGCACCGTTCTTGTTATCTATCTATCTATCTATCTATCTAACTATCTATCTATCTATCTATCTATCTATCTATCTATCTATCTATCTATCTATCTATCTATCTATCTATCTATCTATCTATCTATCCATCTATCCATCCATCCATCCATCCATCCATCCATCCATCCATCTATCTATTTATATATGTATAGTAATAATAATGATAATGCCTTCATTTGCAAATAAATGAAGTACACGACGCACAGCTTGATATTTGAGATTTGGTTTTGCGTATTATATTTTGGATAATATAATATTCATATTAGCTACGAATGCATCCTTTTTGGTTTTCTAGAAATAATGTGGTAGTTGTAGTACTGCACCATCATCTTTCTTTTTTTCATTACCATGTACTGCACGATCATAAAGAGTAGATATCACAAATGATTGACTTTATTAGCTCTATAACAGGTGTCATAGATCAAAAGAAAACTACAGAAGATGGATTGGATCACGTCATGTGCGTTAACTATATTGGACCTTTTTATTTAACTAAACTCATGCTGCCTATGCTCGAGAAGTCTTCACTGAGTAGACTGGTCAATTTGACTTCTGATATGTGGCAACAAGGTATGCAATACTGGCACTCAACTGTATACGTTTCACGATGTGGCTTTGGCAATTTTGTTATTGTCAAGTCAGTTTTAGGAGTAAAGAAATGCTGGGCCTGGATAGAAAATGAATGGGTAGGCGATTGCCGTGACAACGCTTTCTGTATAGTTTCACCTCCCCATCACTCTCGATGAGAGAAGATTTGCGAAAATCAGAGCGTCACTACGTCGCCGCTAGGGGTTTAGTGCCTAATCATAGAGAATAATCATTGATAATTAGATAGAGTTTGGTACCGCTACAATCAAGCACATTGTATACTTAGCAATATAGTACTAGATAATGACTGCAGAATGCCAACTACATATAAAGAAATTAAAAAAGGATTAGTAAAAAACTTAGATACAAAAGAAAGTGTTTAATCGTATTATGAAGAATATTAAAAATGATGTTACCAGCCACCCATAACTTTCAAATAATTAAATATTTTACACTAAACTTGAAAAAAAGGAAATTTGAAAAAGTTGGAATAGAGCCTGGATTTGAATTTGAGATCTTTAATGTGTCTATATCGCATTCATAAGGTTCAAATCCAGTTTGCATTCCAACTTTTTCACATTTTTTGTTTTTTATGTTTGATATCAAAATTAAATTAATTGTGAATGCGTAACTTCATTGGATACAAAGGGTTAATAAGTTTATTATGGTCGTGTATAAGCAGGATTTTAGAAGGCAAATCTGAGAAGACAACAACTATACAACTATATCTTGTGGAGCAATACCAGTTACCACTAGAGTTCTGGAATTTTGGATACTGTCAGCTGACGACGCTTTTTTCCACACCGCCTCTTATTCAGTCAAGTGTTCTTGTTTCTCCCTTAAATAACCGAATTTTGAGAGACTTTAGTAACTGTGATTTTTATCTACTTTTATCTTCTTCAGGTCGTCTCGAACCAGAAAGTCTAGGCTATGAGAAAGCGGAGCCGTATGACATGCTACAAGCTTATGCTGACTCAAAGTTAGCAATAACGTTGTGGACCCACGAACTGGCGAAGCATGCTGAAGGCACAATCTCTTGTTACGCAGCTGATCCAGGTAAATAAATTTTTTGAGGTTTAAATTAATACATGTAGTACTATATAAAATAAATAAGAGATGCGGAATATAAAACTATAGTTATATAAAAGATAAAAACAGTGCAAAAGGAGCTCAGGTTAGTTTAAATGATAAATGAAGAGGTTAATAAACATTTAAAGTTGTTCATACCTTCCCAATCTTTCTCCTGGTAAACGAAGAAGACAAATACGAACAGATAATCGGCTATAGACAAAAGGAGAGATTAGTTTTACCGACAAACAAAAAAAGGATTTCGATTTTTCTTGAGTAAAATTAGTTTTTGATCACCTGAACATATTCAGGAACCTAAGATGGTACGTAAATCGTACGACGTACATGTAAAATGCTTTTAATTTGATTTTTATTTGTTTATTTATTTATCTATTTATTTATTTTATTTAAATGTTTTATGAAAAAATTAGAAGGTATGTTTAGTACAGAAAAAAGTTAAATGTAGAGAAGATTATGACAAGAAAAATGAATTGGTACTTGATAATTGTGACTAAAATTACTGACAGTACATGCAATTTTTGAATATAAAATATACATATAATACAAAACATATAAAATACATAGTATTTTGAATTTGAATATGAAAATACGCGATCAAATTCAAAATACTATATATTTTATATATTTTGTATTATATGTATATTTTATATTTAAAAATTTTATGCACTGTCAGTAATTTTAGTAACTTTATACATATCAAGATTATTATTAATGACGGAACAAACCAACAATTGATCAGATTTTTATTCCGAACTTGAACGATAGGAAATGTGAAAAAAAGTTGGACCATCTACTTACAAGGCAGACGCCCTATACTACTAGGCCAAGTGTTTGCACAATCGTGTTGAATTTGTTTCCATTCAGGCTGGGTATCTACAAGATTAAATAGAAATTTTCCTGGAGTATTTGGAGTTATTCATCGATTCTGTGCCAAAATGTTTTTCCGATCACCTAAGATTGGAGCCCAGACTGTTATGTACTGTTCCCTCAACTACGATATTGAAAAATATTCAGGGTGGTATGTACGCATTATACTATATTGATGAAGATGTCATACATGAAGACATGATGAACAAATGATTGCTAATGTGTAATTACTGTTATGTCACTGTTATGCGCCTTTCCTGCGAAATTTTCTGGTCGTTCTTCGGAATCCGCAGTAACTCCCGCTGTTCCTGAAAATTACCCTCTAAGGCGCTGAACGACACAAATTTAAAAACCAACACAACAACGACTTATATTGTCACCATGTCCTACACCTTAAGTTCAGTCATCTAAAAACAACCCGTTGTAGATTTCTTTTCAACTTTGATGATCTCCTTAAGGTTTAGTAGCATTAACCATTAAGTAACACTTGCATGTGAAACAAGCTTTTGTCTTTAAATTTTATATTACAGACGTTACATAACTCAAGAATTTCAACTTGTACATATTTTTCAGCCAAATAATTACAATGTATTACTTGGTTAACGAATAGAATCACCACATAGACGATGTACATTGAAACAATTTTGTTTTTCAGTTATTTGAGAGACTGTACTCTCGAGGACATACGCCTAAATGACGAGTTGGCGCATAAACTTTGTGTTAAAACTGAGGAGCTGATCAACATGAAAGTCTTCAAGTGAACGACTGAATCCTGCACTTGAAATACCACAACAGACAGCAGAAAAAAATAAATTGCGCGTAATATTATTAAAATTTGTTTAATTGTCACGATATCAGATTTTAGTTCGAGCCAGTTGAAAATTATGAGATTCGTGTTGTCAGTTAGTTGCACGCCTCACATATATTAAGCTTTTTGATGACAAAACTGATTTTATAATTTTTGAAAGTAAAAACCAATTATCAAAAGTTAAACAGTCATCTGCCCTTGTGAGCACTGATCTAATCAGTGTCCGATTCAGTGAAAAATCTTGGAGTCATTTTAGGTAGTCATACAACCATGTCTACCCATATTAATGCGTGCAAAACTTCATATTTCTATTTAAGGAATATTTCTAAAATTAGTCATTGTCTATCGAAATCACCCACTGAAATTCTTATCCACGCATTTATCAGTTCTAGATTAGACTATTGTAATAGCACACTTTTTGGTATTCCTCAGTATCAGATTGATAAACTGCAACATGTACACAACACAGCGGCTTGAATTATTACAGGCACTCGTAAATATGATTGCATAACCCCTGTTCTCTTGAAATTGCACTGGTTGCCCGTTTCTTTCAGAATAAAACATAAAATTCTCTTGTTAATATTCAAAGCTCTTAATGATTTCGCGTCATCCTATATACATGATTTTTTAAGCCATACGTGCTCAATCGTAATCTTAGATCAATTAGTTTATCGACACTTGTTGCACTCTATTCACATATGGATAATAATCTATTCACACATATGGATCGCATAATTTTTGCGTAGCAGCACCCAAATTATGAAATGATTTACTAATTTATGCACGTAAAATGACTAATGTTGAAAAGTTCAAATCCTTTTTAAAACTTATTTTTACAAAGAAATCTTTTTAATTAATTAAAAATTCAATATTGACTTAGGGTACTGGTTTTTGGGCGTAATGCTTATGTGTTAGGATTTATGTATGTAAAATGCATTTGTCCGTTTTATTCTTAATGCATTTTAATATCCAATAAATTGTTATTATATGTTATATGTAAAAAGGCAAAAAACGAGGAACAAGAAAAATGTCAAAATTCTATTAAGAAAACCTAAAGTTAATGCAAAACACATTGCTCTTTATGCAAGTGAGAAAATAAACTTTGTGATTTAGAGCAATTTTATGGACTTTATAAAAGTCATGTTAGCCACCACATATTTCCTCCACAATATCTGTTTTGCACAATGCTTTTATATTCGTATAAACTCACTCAATAGGACATTATCGCCCTGTTTGTTTAATATAAGTTAATTTACTTAAAAGTTATTGTTGTACATATTACTATAACTTCTCAGTTTGGAACAATTTCGGTATTGAAGTGTTAAATTCACTAAGAGTTACTTATTATAAAGCATTCGTAAACCATTTAGTACGACATTGTGTGTTAACCTTGATTTTTTGCACTGGAAAAGAAAATACTACTGTAGTCTAAGGCAGAGGATTAAAGTTCTGTTAATAAATTTTTAGAGTCTGTGTGAATTCAGATGTTTATTTTTAATTTATTTTTTAAAATCCGAACACATTTAATTACACGACGTGCTTGTGTGGCTCAAATGCTTTTATTTTTGGTCGAGACTCGACCCAAGTCACTACTCATCTGGATGTTCTTCTTGTTCTTGTTGGGTATGACCGTTTTGAAAAAAATTCTAAGGCTCCTTGGTTTTAGTAATGGATCGTCATGAAACTTCATACGAATATACTAGCACTGATTCTGCATGGATTGATGGTGTCTGATTTTCGATCTGCCATTCTGAATCCAAGATCGCTGAATTTTGGTTTTTGCCAGCTTCCAAAGAGAGCCTAAAGCTCGGCCACTTCACAATGAAGCATCAAGGAAATTTATGCGAATATACCAAAGGAATTCTGATAGAATCTGATTTTTGATCCGCCATTTTGAATTCAAGACGGGTTTTCAAGATAGCATTATTTCTGAAAAAAAGCACCCAACAATTCGCAATGAATCATGAAAGTTCAAAAGAATATAGTAGAACAAGCTCTGCATCGATTGGTCGGGTCTGATATCTGAATTCTAGATGGCAGAAATAATATCACTTTTATTCAACCAATTCGCAATTGATCGTCATGAAACTCTGCAAAAATGTACTAGAACGAATTCTGTATCAACTGACAATGTCGGATTTTCTAATTGCTATCTCAAGTTCAAGATGGCCGCAAGGTAGTCATTTCTAACGAGCGATCTTAAGCGAATGACTCGACCAATAGTTCGAGTCGAACTTGTTATTTTTGTGTATAGTAATTTCAGTATTATTTTTAGTGTACTTATAGTTATTATAGATATTTTTATTTTGCGTTTTACGTTTTACGGCATATGCATATGGTTATCTAATCTAAAAATTAATCTAAAAACTGACCACAACATCATAACAGTAAAACAACATAAGCAATATGCAGGCGTCATTTACGCCGTTTCCATAAGTATTACGGTATGTAGAGATAACTAAATCAGTGGTCTTCAGTAGATCAGTAGAATCACTAAATCCGTAGAATCAAATTTTCGTATTACAACTGACATTTAAAACAAGCGCGGAAGTCACCTTTATAAGAAAACAAGGAGAAACTCGTGTAATTAAATGACATTTGAACATCACCTAGAACATAATGTTCTCTTGCGTAGTTCATTTTACTTTTTGCACAGTTGATTTCACCTTTGCACGCACCGCAAAACTTTTGCATATTGAAAATTTAAATGCCAAAACCAATGGCTTTTTAAAACATCGGATGAAAAACAGCCGCGTTGACGTATATAAAGCACTCAATATATGCCAGCAAAAAAATAAAAAATCAACCAGGTTTACATCATGATCACCACCACAACTGAGAGAGCACTGATTAAGATTTGTTTTCAAAAAAATTGGACTTATTCTTCTGGACTACGGCATCTGGGATTCCCTTATAGAGAAAATGCAGAATAGATGTACAGAGTTGTTTGATGCAGAGGAACTAAAGACAAAACTTAAGTACTGGGATCAAATATCCATTAAAGAAGTGAAAAACTATCACTTTTTTGGGGACTAGTTTGCATTGAAAGTGGTGGACACAGAGCAGTAAATTTTAGCAATATTGACATACGAAATATTTTCTGACATTTACTTTTTGACTTCTTATTTTAAAACTGCTGTATCTTTGGAAAAATCCAAGGATATGAGCTAAAATTTTTGATGTTTCTACGGGTATCTGAAACATCAGTGAGCGATTCCCTTGTTTTCTTATAATATCGACATTATTAAAAAATGTTGTCCTTATAAAATGTTTTCCTTTGAGATGACCTGGAACACTGGCCTTGTTTCTTTTTCAATGTAGTACTTGCATTAGAGGCATCAGTTACATTTACTATTGCAGAATCAGAATCATGTCGAATAAAAGTTGATTAATGGCAGATTCTCTGCTTGAATAATTCAGCTTTCATAAGCGGGGCATTCATGTACATGTCTTTCACGATATTTTACTGATAGGACTTTTTTATCGAAAATTATTCTAGTGGTATACTTCCATAGATATGATCAATTTAGTTTAGTTATAAAACTTGTGTGGCGCTGTTGAACAAGTCCAATTCGCATGCGCTTATTTTACCCACAGCTCTATACTGACTGTGCTTCTGAATCGGTTATAGTTAATGACTGTCGACGCTATTACAAGTCTCAAAATAACCCAGTGAGTTACCGCAGAAGCCCAGAATGTAATACAAGAGCTAGCAAGCAAAACTTATTGTGTCGCCAATTCAACGTCTTCATCTGTGTCAAGCAACAAACTTTGCTGCATTGTTGGTATACCCGTCACTGCATGTATAAGATGTAGAAAACGTACAGAGATGGGTAAAAAGGGTATTCACATCATAGCCAGGTGGTTGTCCTTCATACCCACCTGGGTAAGTGTGACAGGAGCTCTTGCTCTCATATTTGGTTTGCTGAAGTGGAAGTTTGGTTCTGGTACGACCTTCAAAAGTAATCGTAGGCTATTCGGTAGAGTGGCTATTGTAACAGGTATGTTAATTAATTAATTAATTAATTAATTACAAAAACATGACAAATTTTGTGTGAAATGCCATTCAATATAACAAACAATATGTACAGTAAAATATCCGTAACATCAGTTGTGGAAATAACGAGGGGCTGATTTGTAGTGATTTCTGACGTCTTTTTGTATCAAGATGAGCGAAAAACAACTACCTGGCTGAAAATGAAAAAAAGTAACCAACACAAACATTGAGACGCTACCTCATTATATCACTGAGTAATTTCTTACCTGTGTCAATATTTTGAAATAAAACCCAATTTAGTCCACCTTCAACAAAAACTCCTTCCCGAGAGACCATTTTCTTTTCATTTTCGTAGAGAGAGCGCTGCAAAATAACGTGTTTTGTGGGTGTGTGGGTGAAACGCACGAGGTACTAAAATAAAGTTCGTCGCATATTATTATTAGAAGCTACGAGTCTAGTCAGTTACTGTAGCTAGCGGTTTAAAATGCCAGTGTTTCTGCTGCTGTCTAATTCATTGCCCCTATTTTAAGTTGTAAGCGTGAAAATACTACATAGCATATAGTGCGTCACATGAAAAAGCTAATTTTCTAGTTTTACAGCAAATTTTTACACCTACATGTACTCCTATATACCCTAAGAAGCTCGAGAGAAAGTTTGCAGCGATATAGTAGCATCATTTCCAAAAAGGTAAAGCCTGCAGGATGTTCATAATGTCCTTTCAGACACAGTGAATAGTAATTTTAAGATTTCAGTTGGGATTACAATGATGTGTACTACACGTGTTTTATATAGCACAGTTTAAATGTTTAGTTTGCATTAAATGAAATGTTGTAGAGACCTATGTTTGACTTTCACACATTTTACCTGCATTGTTTTCGCATACTAGTGTTATTATCCAACTCTCTGATAGAATCTTAATCTACTTAAATGCTTGAAAGTTAAGGTAGCCATAAAACAAACATAGCATAAAAAGTGGAGTATTCAAGTTTTTTATTAAAGAAGTTGCAATTTACCACTAAATTAAATTTATTACTCTTATTAATAGACTCGTGTGGGAATTTATGATCAGCAAACATGAGCTCATAAGCTTGCCTTCACCGGGCTTCTCCCATACCGCTCTTATGATATCTGTCAAAATAACTGCAGTTGAAGAACATTTTAATGTGCAGCTAAGACACGTGTACATGTTATGTAATGACACAATCCAGACCATCTTCAAGATCTTGCTTAAGTAAAGGGTAACAGAACACTATTTATAGCAGAAGTTTTCAGAAGTTAACATTGCACGTTGAGCTAAAGACGCCGCTACGATAAACTGAGAAAGACTGTAACAATATGTAGTTTCTACCGATTCTGGAGTGAATGCAAACTGCAACGAAGTCAAACTTCAGAGGCCAGCATTTGAGCGAATACAAATAAATAAATGCAAGAGCAGGCTTGCATGAATGAAAAAATGAGAGAATGAATGAGAGAATGAGCGAGTGAGTGAATGAATGAATGAGTGAATGAATGAATGAATGAATGAATGAATGAATGAATGAATGAATGAATGAATGAATGAAAGAATGAGTGAATAAATGAATTGATGGATGAATGAATGAAGGAATAAACGAACGAACGAGTATACGAACGAACAAAAGAGCAAATTAATAAATAAAGCAAAAACCAAGCAAGCAAATGAATAAACAAGAAAAGCTTTGAAAGTCACAGCAAACAAATGAAATTGACAGAACCAATAAAAAGAAAAACAACGCACTAACGCATAGCAAATTATACATCCCCATGTAAGCTTTGTGTAAGCTTTGCGTTAAGAGTAAATTCTGAAAAAAAAACAGAAAATAATTTTCTAGTAGTTAGGCATGGTTGCCAATTCGATGCCTGGCATACAATGTTGCCGATTGACCTAGAAAGATCAGAAAGCTGTATACTTAATTTGTTGTCCCATCCGTGACCTCGAAACAGGCAATACGAGTTTTGCAGATTGTTTGACTTAAATTTAGAAAATGACACTTTATGGTAACCGTTAAGTCAAGTAGCGTGAAATGGGGACGATGTTACTCAACATACCACGTCGTCTGGTACTGGGAGTGGTGGCTTCTTTGAAAGAGTGTAGATTTCACTAACTTGACTTTGTACTAATCCACATTACCAGAATTCAGCTTTCAAGATGCTTGCAAGCTATACACATGTTATTGTTTAGGTTCAAAAGTCAGTCATGTTCCAGTTGTAACCTTGGTACCTGAAAACTTTATATAGTAAAAAAACATTATATAGACCTAATTTGTTAATAACAAGAAAAAATATTGATAGATACAAATATCCCACAATAAAACCGTTTTACTGAACTCTAGTAGTTACCAACATAACATGAGAAGTGGTTCCAAATTATAAAGGAACATATCAACTCTTTTTTAATATGTTCTTTTACAATTTGAAATCATTCCTCATTTGCTGATGATGACATTTAATATTCTGTTGAAACGTCGTTTTGAATAAAAAAAGTACAGAAATTCTTTTATTGTGGGATTGTGGGATATTTGTGCTTGGCAAAACTGTCTATTAAACTCAAGTACTATAATTAAATTATTCGTTGACTTACCTTGCATAATTAGGAATAAATTTTGTTTTATCTGAAACGTTCAGGCCGTTCTTCTACGTAATAATATACGTAAAAAGTTATACATATTTAGTCAAAGCTCTCAAAGCAGACGGTACAGTAACGGGTTCCGTGCGCTCCATTCAGCGATAAATTTGCTCCTGTTGCCCATCATTAAATAATTAAACTAAAAAGTAAAGTTTAGCCCCTTTAACTATTTGATGTCAAATGCTATCTAATAAAGGCAAGGCAAATATACAATCAAATGAGCATTTTAAAAGAAATAACACTGAAGTGGCATTGAGAGAAAATGGCTTTACAAATCATAGCAAACCTATAAATATGATCTTTATAATATCAGAAAGTCTATGAACACGATTTTTCACAAATTGCTTAAAATAAACCTGTCAACATGGCTTTACAAATGATATAAAGAAACCTGTGAACATGACTTTGCTAATCATTATAGTGGCCCCATCTATATAACTTTACAATTGATTTAAAGAAACCTATGAACATGGCTTCATAAATTATTTAAAGCAAACCGGCATAAGGCTTCGCCAATCATTCAAAGTAAAGCTGTGAACATGCCTTAAGTGAATGCCTTTACCACTGATTTTCGCAGCAGTAAAAAAAGCTATTCCCACACAAGTTGGCCTATGCGCAGTATCTTTAAACATTTACACGGCTAATGACATGCAAAGCCTAAAAGGCTAAACTTACCTCTGGTTATAACCTAAACAGTAAAGCTTATAATGATCGTTAATCAGTATAATGTACGAGTTAAGCAAGCGTACAATAAACACAGTCAGGCTTGTTTGTTGTTAATAGCAAAATCTAAAGTTAACTGCAGGGATATGCTTTGCTTCAACTGCCAGAATCTAGGCCAAAAGAATTTTCCATACATATATTCTGCATTTGTAAGTCCTAACTGGGGTAAAAGACGCACAAAAAAGAATACGTAATCCGGTAGATTATAGAAACTAGTCACAATACTAGAGCTAGAAAGCTTCCCTTTTGAAATGCTGACTGTTGTGTTGTTAAAAAAGGCATGTTACCTCGCTGATTTCACTTAGTGCAAAATTTCATTTCACTTTCTAACTAAAACTTTCCGTGTTAAACTTAAATTACACACATGTAATGTGACATAGATATAGAGTAATAAAACTCAGCCCTATCTTCACTGTTTAAGTGAGTGCTGTTTCGTTGTAAGACTTCATTATCCAATCCACACTTATCCGAGGGCGATTTACACGCCTATACCTCCTTCATTATAATCTAATACTAAATAT
Source organism: Tubiluchus corallicola (assembly GCA_030141605.1). Taxonomy (NCBI): domain Eukaryota; kingdom Metazoa; phylum Priapulida; class Priapulimorpha; order Priapulimorphida; family Tubiluchidae; genus Tubiluchus; species Tubiluchus corallicola. The sequence continues at coordinate 201,199 of JAQGDQ010000258.1, read as the reverse complement.
ATCTTCATTTCAAATTTCTCATTTTGCTTCGTGTCATTTTGTTGTTTTTTTGTTGTTGTTGTTGAATTGTCTAACCAAAGCCATAATAGCTACTATGCGAAAGCTTCTGATAATGTGGAGTTGTAAATATGTAAATGTTTGATGCTGTATCGAGAACCTTGCGGTAAGAAACGCTCTTATTCCCTCTTTAAGATTTTCTGACGTTCAATCGTCCGACATTGCTTAAAATAGGTGGAACTGTTTTGCATAGGTGGTGATGCAGGTACAGGAAGAGCAGTTGCCGAAGATCTTGCTGAAAGAGGGGCAACTGTAATTTTGGCGTGCCAAGATCCCTGTGCAGGAGAGGAGGCTGTGAGAGATATTCAACGTGACACTAAGAATATGGATGTAAAATTTATGCATCTAGACTTGTCAAGTTTTACGAGCATCCGAAATTTTGCAAATGAATTTCAGAGTTCAGAAAAGCGACTTGATATACTGATTAACAACGCGGGTAAGGTATAATAATAAATTAATAATCTCGCTTAATTATATCTTGAACTTGCAGTTCTCTTTCTGCTTCCAGTCCTTTTATTGAAATAATTTTTGCCAAAATAAAATAATTGAATGGAATTGAAATAAAATTTAATAATTGCTTGAGGAAAAATTTACTTCCTCTACGCGAACTTCTTCAGAGTTCTAAAAAAGCTCACTTAAGTTCACTTAAGTCTGACAATGATCTTGAGTGGAATAATAAAGGCACGTGCAAAGGGGGAGGGATAGGCGATCTTTTTGATCTTCATATCAAAAGTGCCCTTTCGGTCAAAATAAAAAACAGATTTTTACAAAAGAAAGTCAAAATTCAAAAAGTTGAAATAATAGGACCCCACTGGCTTCTTTTTGAAAAGCGCCCAAAAATTATGAATACGAGTAAAAATGGTAAAGGTCACAGCAAAAAGAAAATAGGTGCTCTTTTTTATTCTTGCATTTTAGCTCTTTTTCCGTGGCCACTTTTTTGTGCGTTGTTCACTACGTCTCTATTAATTATATATTTTCATCTTGCTGTTTTACAGTGTCCGACACAGTATGTATACTTGTTATGCCATTTGAATTCTAAAATAGAGGTATACAATCTGGTATGCTTCTGGAAGCTCTTATTTTCTCACTTGATGTTATATCTTGTTTAGTGCACCTTTTTCACATGGTACGCCTTTTTATGATTTCCGATTTTTGAGCTCCCGACTAAATTAACCCTTATTTGTATATAAAATAGTTTTAGGATAGGATGGGGCATGCCTCTTCGTGGCAAAGCCCTCTCAGTATTTTTTACTGAAATGCCAAGAGAGATTTTACATGTATGGTAATAGTGAAAGCTCATAATCAGGTAAAAGCAGATAAGAATTTATGCAAAGTGACAAAAGACGAAAGAACCCTCCCCCGTGATTTAATAGTATCTCATTTTATTATCTAATTTCTAATGTACCAGTAATCATTTTTGTACGTAAATGTGAGGACAGGTAGCATATTAAATGGTTTGATTTAAAAAAAGAAGCACAATAAAATATTTATTCTTTTGAAAGCCAGAGTTCATAGGCGCAATAATTGAAAATGGTGGGAAAATTTTGATGATAGATTAATTTATTTTGTTCTTTTCGAAAACCAAGATGTTAAAATTTTTGTAATAGAAAGTATTTTGCAATAATAGGCAAGATGTTTGTGCCTGAATTAAATGTTTTGGTCTGTAATAAAACAACTTTGTCTTTGTACGCACAAAATGACACTGTAGGGCAAGTGGCCTGGGTTGTAGGGCCGATTTTAACCCTATATTGAAATGAAGTAGTTTGTAAACATAATATCTTGCAAACTGAAAGTATAAATAAATAATAAACGCTTTATTTTACAAAACATGTACGCAAATACAATTAACAAATCACACACTTAAAAAAGCAAGCATATACGCATATAGGAACACGTATTATATGAACAACAATTCTATATATTAAATAATAAGGAGATTGTAGGTTCTGAAATTTAAAAAGCGTCTTCTGCCACGCCACGGCATTACAAGGTACTGACTCTAAAACGTTTCAGAATGATACCACACATTATTTTAATATTTGGTGTATATGGCACGACTTTATTTTAGTTAAGCCCCTGACCTTTGAAAAGTCTGTGCACGTCACTGAAGACATACGATAATCTACTAGCGAAAAACAAATCAATATTTTAAAGACAATCGCACAGTCATTGGCAATGGCCAAGTTAATATCAGATGAAAATCTACGTATGATTTGAGTGTATTTCAGCTATGTTCGAGTCTAATACCGCCTGATTAGCGTCTAATTTTCCCATTTTGTATTTATTAGCTGTTGTCTGTCCGAAGAAAGCTACCGAAGACGGATTGGATTACGTCATGTGCATTAATTACGTAGGACCTTTTTATTTAACTAAACTGTTGCTGCCTATGCTCAAGAAGTCTTCACCAAGTAGACTGGTCAATTTATCCTCTGACAGATGGGAGAAAGGTAAGCCAGTTGATTCTAATATCATTCCTTTTTCCAAAATTTTGACTTGATAGTGATAGATCTGCACACTTTCGCCTTTTATTGTCCACTCAAACCAGAGGATAAACAGCAATAAGAGTAAGAACAGAAAGAATAAAATAAATGATACACAATTATACATACTTAAAACAAAATGATTGCCACGTACGTGGCAACACTTCTTTGTGCAAAATATATTCACATTTCACATTTGTGCACAAGGTTATAAGCATGAAATTTGATTCGGTGACTTCGGACAACCTACTGATTATAACACTTAGTTATTCCCCTCACTGCCGCTTGTAGAGTGTTTAATTTTCGTTAGACTGCCATATTGAAATGAAAGATGGCGGCCCGTAGTTTACGGACAAATTGCTTCCGCCCCAGACCCCATGGCATGGTTGAATAGATTGTGCAAAAACTTCAATCATGTCGAATTTTCAAGAAAATTTGTTGTTATAAACAATTTTTACTTAATCGACTGTATAACTCGCAAAAAGGTATGCCTGATATTTATCTTGGCCGTCATGTTGAATTTTCTGGTAGACCGTGTCTAACATTTGCTGTGTAATTTTACATACAAAGCAATTATAGATCTACTGATAACTCCGACCAGCATCTATTTCATTAACATATTTGTATTGTAACTAAAACGTTTCGATAGGACTGACAATTCCAAAAAAGGATATTTGGCCTATTTTTTTAATTACCAAGTACCCACTTTCTTTGCATTTTGCAAATAAAATACTGTCAAACATTTTCCTGCCTGTTTTAGTGCCAAACTTCTACAAAAGCAGAAGCTTAAAAGGCTACTTATAGGCTGCATGTAGGCTACAGAATTTGTCAGTTCTGTTCTTCACAAACGACAAGCGTGAATCATGAATTTGTATTTGGCAGCCATTTTGTTTTTAGGGGCTATATTAATAATTGCAGAATACTTCTGCCTTGGCACATTTAAAAACAGCAGGGTTTTTTGCTAACTGATTCAACTATTTTGTTCAGCAATTCGGTACTCCAGACTAGCACTTTACGGCAGTCAATGTAGATCTACTCAATGTAGATAATGTAGATTATTGTGAAGGGAGGGGTCCGGCATCTTATCTTATAGTTCGAAATTATCATAATCCTCTAAAATAATGCACTAAACCGGCAAAGATGTCTGAATCATCCACATTCGCATGTAAATACATCACCCCAATCCCTCGACTCTAGTAGTTAAACAGCCAGAAACAATAATATGGTGAATAAAACCACCCAGCCTAACCACTGAACTGAATGTCACTCATCCGTTTACAATCCTGACTCAAAGTTACTTAACTTTGGCAGATTAGCTAACACTCGCAGGAGACGTAACCACTCGGCCTTAGCATCTCGCCTCAAAACACAGTTGCTGCAAAAACGTGTTAGGGGGTTTTTCACTGCCGTTAAGCATTTTGAAGCCCTACATTTCTTCATCACCTTGCTATTTATAATTTATGTAAGGTCAACTCCATAATTTCTCAGTATTTGTTTTTCTTAGACGCGTGTTTTTTAAACGTGAAACATTTGCTTTGCTGACACGTTTAAACTTCAACGCTCAATCTTGCGGTTAACGAGCTGAAAAAGCAATGGGCTGCTAACCAGCAAAAAAAGCACAAAGAAAGAATCCAAGAATGGGGATTACAGAAAGTGAAAACAACAGCTGCTCTTGGAACTGCATCGTATCTGCTTTTATTTTGTAAAGCGGCGGTAACAACAACAATTGCCCCTTAACATTTAACTCTTTCCTACACCCGGACATAAGTTCTTTCTGAATCGGTGACGTAAAATTCTTTCGTTTTGTTGAGCTTGTTTTTCACAGAAATTCCTTTTCGCTCTTTACTCATTATTTACTTTATTGTTTACTCTTCTGCTAACTGAAGATGAACGCAGCACGAGACTACAGGCTTTAAACGTCGATTCTATACGATCGAGCAAAAATGCGTTTAATTTATAATATTTTTCAAAATTTATTCATTATTATTATTATTATTATTATTATTATTATTATTATTACTACTACTACTACTACTACTACTACTACTACTACTACTACTACTACTACTACTACTACTACTACTACTACTATTATTATTATTATTAAAACATAAAAAAGCGGATTTGGAATTATTTACGTGTTGATACAAAGAAATAAATCCAGCTGACGCATTGTTCAACACACTTCAACACACTACACTACAAAAGCATAGATTACGCAAGAAAATGATTGTAACCGCAGCTTGACTTATTATCAATAAAAACCCTCTAAGATGAACCATTGAACCAACAGAGGTGTCTCAAGCTACTGTACCGATTACATCATACATTCTCGCAATTTTAGCAGAAAGTGGCATGCAAATCATAGAACAACGCGTGTGAATACAATGCATAACGTGCGAGGTATCATAAATCTTCGTAATGGATGAAGTTCCATAGCACAAGTTAGTAAGTGGCATCCTGTATAATAATCAGTAATATATTATGCTAGCAAAGTTATTAAAAGGCAAATAAAAACGATGTTTTGATTTTCAGAGATTTTTTATGCGCTCTGTTAAACCTCCGCTTTGAAAATAAAATAAAGAGCCACGAACTGCCATAAAGTTAAATAAGCTGGTAAAATAAGCATCTTGTGTTTACTTTGAGAGGGTGTATCGAAGAATTCGCAAGGGCGTGTCCATGCGCGAAGCTTTTCCGTTATTGCTGAGCAAGGCCTACTGCTGGAATAAATTACCACCGCCTTGTAGCTTATATCACTTACGACCTAGTTTTGATCGAAGTTAAATCATTATGTTGTAGAACATTTAGGGAATACGGATTCAAAAACTTCCCAAATACTGTATTTTTTGTTAATTTAGATTATGTTTGTGAACAATACTGTATTTTTAAACAATGAATAATATATTTTAGCGACGAAATATTATAGATATAATCAAACACATTACGAAATGATGTGGAAATCCTTTATTATTTGTTATGAACACATCTCTTATAACTTTGAAAGTTTTTAGTCAAGTAAGAACTTCAAATTCAGCAGACACTCATGTAAACGCACACACTCACCGAATGACAAAGTTTCATTTTATTGTAGTAATCTGCAGCTTACAAGCCTATGGTTATAGTAATGGAGTACAGTAATATAACTTCAATAAACCTGTAGGTGAGCTAACACAATAATTATACTACTCTACAATGCACTTTTTTAATGTTCTCAAATTTAAAATTACGGCTTACCCTAAATTACCATATCAGAAAATGTTCTTAAACTATTTAGCAAAATTTTGTTTTCAGGTCGTAAAAATGTGAAAACTTGAGCGGTTTCAGCTTTCCTAAAGCAATTTCATTATATTTAATGCTTTAACGTTTCTAACATGAGCTGTTAATTTCTGGAGAAACCTGGTTTTCATTAACCTCCATACTGTAGTTTAGATAAGCTGGTTTCACTCATCGCACATGATTCAAAGTATACATCAATAGTAAAACGTTGATAATAGTAAACTATACACACAGAATTAGAATTAGTATTAGAGTGATTTTACTTCGGATCTAGTCCATAGAACCCAATTACATAAAAATAATGATAAAACACTACTAAAGGCTACTTGAAAACTTATTACAGTATACTACATGGATATGATTGTGTATTTACAAATAAAATCCATTTGCTAGACATATAAGAATTCATACTAATATCAGAATTTAAAATACATTCTATTAAAATATTACTAGGTTGATATTTAGTCGATTTTTAAGAGATTACGATTACCTCAAAATGCTGAATTTGCAAAGTGATACATGTTTAACTAGCGCTGCAGTCATAGGGTAATGAAACTAGCGTTCTTATAAACTTATTATAGGTAGCTTTCAAAGTTTCAGTTCTCTGATAATGTAGGTATAGTAATTTCTCCACATTTGTATACCACAGATACTTGGGCAACAAGTTTTAAACAATTGTATTTTAACATATTTAGTACAAAATGAAAAATATCTATGAAGAATTGTTTGCTCTAGCAGCAAGAAAGCGTTCCTGTCTCGTAATATATTTTGTTAAATTTGTTATAATATGCCATAGACATTTACCCAAAAGGAAAGTTTTAATTACAGAACCATTGTAAAGATCAGCAAAAGGTACCAAGTTCATATTTGCTGGAGTAGTAGTTAGTAGCTTTGTATTCTTCGAGTTCAATATAACATCATTAATCTTTACCTGCGCGATACTGAACTAGAGTTGATTTCTGAGAAGCGTTGATTAAATTTAAACGCTTTTCCTTTACATTTAACTTCTACTTTCGGCCGATAAACAATAGTAACATGGATCAGCAATACAACACTTTCCATTTCGTGAACAATGGTAATCACAGCAACTTGTACTTGTAACTTTCAATCACATGAGCAGTATTATAGTGACTGTAATGGTTAATGATTTCTAGTCATCACATGTAAACATATACACATTTTCAATGCATTAATCGTTATAACATTTCCCATTTAATCTGTTCTGTGTTTGATTTTAAAAGAAGTTTAAACTATCCCCTTCTTCTTATTATCAAAAATAAATTATCAGTGAAGTTCTTGGAGAAACGAGTCATGAGACCAGTCCCATTCAAAATAAAATGCACTTTCTCGTGGTTTTGTCGGCTTACGTCTATTCTTTTCCATTTCTTTCTGTCACTTTTCAAAGGAAGCAATGATTTCCTGACACCTCTTACAGACAGAAAAATGTAGAAAATTATTGAAAAGAGCTTTAACACGATTTTTTTTAATAATCATGTAAAAAAATAATTCTGGGAAGCTAATTTACTGACTGTTAAGTGTTTTGTATTTAATGAATAACTTATTTGAGTGTAGGTAAGAACATGTCATTGACTAGTTCTGCTAACAAGACTGTGACATTCTATGACATGTTCAGATCAATCGATGGTCACGGGAGGTGTATCAGTGTTTAACAATACGGTTTATGCTACAGGTTCACTTGACTTGGATGACTTAAACTACGAAAAAAAGGATTCTTATAACATGTCTCAAACATACGCAGATTCCAAATTAGCAATAACATTGTGGACACATGAGATGGGTAAACGTAATCAAGGCACAGTTTCTTGCTATGCAGCTAACCCAGGTAATACATCCGCCCCCAGGGCCGGATAATGACCTTTTGGGGCCCCTAGGGTAATGAAATTATAGGGCCTCCTCAGACGGAGCTACCCTCTCACAAACATGGATTGGGGCCTCATGATTTACAGCGAGGCCCCTAAAGTGGGCCCGTTATCTCAAAGAAAATGCCTCAAAAAAGCCTTTTACCTAAATAAGAGGCCACAAACAGAGGCCACTTTTTAAAATTGGTTTTCAGGACCTAATTTTTTAAAATTGAAATTTCATTTTAAGTTAAATGATGGGCAGTCTTGTTCACGATTTAGGTTGGCAAAACATGGTGTCTAAATTCGAGGTGGATGGTACAATATAAAATAATACACATCTTCGGTAAAGTAATTTAACAGTTTAATGAAACAGTACAAAAGTCATGCAGCGTGCAGCCGACCTTAAGCATTGCGGACTTAGTTAAAATTTAAAGTCGTGTTTATTTTTGTAATAATAACTTCTAGTACACTTTTCGGTATGCAAGCCGTCTTTTTGAACTGTATGAATCAAGTGAGAGTGTAGCAACATGTCACCAACTTATCCAGAAGGCAAAAAAGTGCCAGTACTAAAGCTGCTCAGTATAGCTCCAAAACTTTGTACTTATACTTCTTTTGAACTAATGAAAAACAGTTACTGTTCAGGATGGGTGTGTACAGACTTACACATGAATACCAGTGGTTTGTTCGGGATCGCCTTGCAGATCTTTGCTCAGATTTTTTTCCGTTCAGCCCAGATGGGAGCCCAGACTGTCATTTACTGTGCCGTACGCAACAATCTTGAAAAACATTCAGGACGGTATGTATTTGTAATACATGAGGTTTAGTTTCCAAGTCTACAGCATATTTTAAAACATACGGGCTTGGGAAGTGAGGTACTTGTAGTAGATAAACATTTCAGTAGAATTCACGGATAAATGAGATCATTGTTGCTCTACGCAAAATATAGCTTTGTTTCCGTCGTCATTTTAATCTTAATTACGTTTTAAGTGTATGCAATACTCGTCACGCACGAAGCAAAATCTGTATGCAATAAGTCAAATTTCTGTCATATACAAACTACTACTGCTACCGGGTGCCTACGGGATGAGTTTGATACAGTGCAACATTTGTATGCTGCAAAACCAGCAAAAAAACAATAAGTTTTTTCACGTATCGTTTAATTAATGTTTACTGTGGTTATCCGAACAAACAGCTTCATACAGAAGTTGCAGTGTACGCGCAAATTTTATGCGAGACTGTCTGCTGTGTAAAGGTTTTTCGCCGTGCTACTAATATTAAGAACAGCCACATTAACGTTGACGCAAGTACACTTACAGGTCTTTCTTTTGCAACTAATATTTGTTCATGTCCATTACTTTGTGCTATTTAACAAAAAGAGGAACGTTAAATATTTGCTACACTTCTGCCTTTTTGTTTTCCCTCTTTTTCGCTTTCTTGCAATTTCGCTCTTTTCATTTCACCCTTCTTTCACTTTGATTCAGTTTAAAGAATTTTAGCAGCATGAAGATTTTTGCTGAAACAGCAAAAACATTCGGCTATTTCAGTTAGTCAGTCACAATTGTTTATGCAGCACACTCGTCGATGTTATTATAGAATCCTGATAGAAAAAACACAAGATCATGTTTTACTTGCGTCAAAAATTTTTCTGATGTGCTCTTGCTGGTTGTAACAACATAAATACAAGTGAGATTAGATAATGCAAACAACGCGTTTCTTTTTTCAGTTATTTCAATGATTGTGGTCTTGAAGAAATAACTATAGATAATGAATTGGCACGCAAACTTTGGGCTAAAACAGAAACGCTGATCAACTCTCGAATTGCTGGAAGTCTAGAATCAAAAGAATAAACCACCAATGTATTAGAAACTGTTTAAAAAGCCATCTTTGAAGACAGGAAAACATTGTTTCATCAGGCGAATAGGCGAGCGCCTACCAAATAAGATGCTAAGTTTTGTTATCATGTAGCAGTATAATAAATGCGTGACACGTGGTAGACGAGATGATTTACAAAAAACAAAATAGGTTGTATGTCTTGCTTTTGTGTGTTAGAGCCAAGTTATTTTGTGCAACAATATTCATTAAATAATTATTTGGCTTGTAGTAGTAATATTATTTTAAATGTTTCTGTTGAATTGACATTGCTTTGCAATATTTTGACAATGAAGTAGCAATATTGCATTTACTATTTGTGTCTAGCAAAATTATTTTCAGTTCTGCAGTGATTATCAATACATGTATTTCAAACTGATGTCAAACTGTTAATAATAATTATTATTATAACATTAACTATTATAAATAGGGTATTCTTGCCGCATAGAAAATTACAGAACTTTTCTGATTACGTTACAGACAATTTATTTAATAATTAACAAGACTGAGTGTTAAAATTAGGTATACTCAAAAAAGGAAACAATAATAAAGTTTTTAATTCATATAAAAATAATGAACAAGGACACTAAACGGCGCAGTAAAGATACTTTCCGAGGTGCATTAACGTAGTTTCTTACAAGCGTGTCCTTTCTATTTAATCTTCTACGATTGCTAATAACGAATATTGTTAATTACTGGCTGAACAAGCGTCGTATCAGCCCACATGAAAACTAGACATTTATGCACTAATCAGCTATTTGTTTAGATGAATATCATAACGTTGCTTTCATGTTGACAGTTACACTAACGCAATACTAATTTATTACATTTTAAGTTAACGCGTTACAACAACATTGTTTTAATACATAGTTCATACTTGAAATGTTGAAATAACTTTTGTGTTTTATCATTATGAGTTTACATAACTTTTAACAGAAGTATAAGAAGACTATAATCACATACTGTCTCCAGCAGTAAGTATACTTCTATCAAACATCTTACTGGTACATCCTCAGAATAATAATAGTCATTTATACAATAATATTAACGCTTTCATCATGGCTATTATAAGGGTACGCTCTTGTTATTGCTATTTTCATTGATAATCTTCACACAATTCTGTACCTTTCCATCAGCATACAATCATTTCATACATCATAACGAACAGATTAGAAAATTTTTAAACATCATAAGTATTTTTCTGAAATAGACCAAATTTCTTGATTCGTTTCCTCGTTAACATATCATTACAGCACTCTTGGTTTTACAGTGTGCAGACACTACCGCAATTCTTACACAACTTGGTGAAATGGGTGCCAAAGGTGGGCGATATCTCTAAAATAATTTGCATATAACTAGCGTTAGACACAAACGAAGAATGTACGCTATTTTCAAACTTAATCCATATAAGTCCGAAATTTATGAAATCTGTTACCTGAGATAGTTCCAAGGAAAGAATTCTTAATATAAGTAAAAAGGATCTAAGACACCAAATTTCTACTAAACTAGATATTTAAAAATATAATTATAAAGTAATAGACACGTCACGCAAGTACACTAAGACATTGACATAACTGAAACACATATGATAAGAAATGTCTGATTAACCTAATTTACGATTAACATAAAAAGATTATTATAGCCCTTAAAGGATAAAGTGATTTCTTTCAAAGCAAAACTAGAGGATGAAATAAGTTGGATGTACATTTATATAAGAAACTGCACATGATGCACTTACTGATAATACGGCTATGATTGCTGTTAAACGTAGAGTAACAATTTTTTATATTTTTTCTGTTTCTTCATACACAAAAACATTTCATTTCATCATCATCATCCGTCCACAGTCTACATCAAGTGGCTTCCATGAATTATCAATAGATGGAGCCAGCAACAAGGCAAGAGCAATTTACTGTTAGAAAACACTGCTCATAAATTCATTTCGTTTCTTAGTAATAAACAGTTGCGGGCTTATCACTTACGTCATCTATCAGGATAGTTTGCAGCGACCTCACCAAGAATGTGTAAAACGCATAATGAATGTATCTTGCTAAGCACATTTTCAATGAAAACAACAAATAATTTTCTAAATCAGTAATACATAATATATGCTCACAATAATTATGTAATGTTTTGGAAGAATGTGCATTACTGGATCTTTTAACTACTCTTAATGAAAAATCTCAAATGAACTACAAAATACAACACTAGAGAGTAGAACATAGTATTATGAATACGACAATTGTTATTAGTCAACAAGCATAAGGTTGTAACAAGATGCAGCAAGCACAGATAGTAAGGAAATCTCACAATTCCATGTTGCACAATGTGAATGAAAGTAATCATCGCAGTTTCTATAACCAGCTGCCATACAGTTTTAGTATAATACTACTAGCAGCCACTCATACTGCCAAATGTGAACAGTTATGCTGATAACATCAACATTAAAACACATAATTGCTGAAAAATATATAACTAGCCAATAAGTCACACAACTCACTTATTAAAATAATTTATACTGATTCAAGGTCTTCCATTAGCAAGATGTAGGCAACATTAAAATAACAATTGCAAATCTTGCAGCCATATGATTTGACTATCAACAAGGTGCCAAACCACATTACATAAGCAGTTTTTCAAAGATTTGTGAGTCATCGGTATCTAGTCAGATGATGTTAATATTGTGTACAACAACAAGAAATAATCTTAAAAATTAGCCTTCAATGTGAAGCTCTAACTAGGGAGACAACTATACTGATAAACTATACTATTTATTAAACTGTTGCAAAGATAACTGAGTCAAACAATGTACGGCAAGACATTCCTTACTTGATGAGACATTTATAATTTAATTAAAGTATCTGCAAACTATATTACAATTATTACACAACTGTAGAAGTACAAGTACTTGTACAATATCAGTCAGTAATGATGGTGATACCAGAAAGACTGAAAAAGTAAATGGAGAAAATTAACCATAAATATAATAATGTACGCTATAAATAGTCATAAATATAACTTAAGTCAGAAAAATAATAACCTCACCGGACAAATATCAAATTTTTTGCTTATCATGATGTTGAGAATGTTGTAAATATAAAGGTCTCCCATATTACTAACAAATAAGTCTGTAGCAAGAATTTAACAAAGAATACTGATTAAATACAGCAAAAGTTAAAGCACATGCATCTGGTAATTATACATAGAAAATGAAATGAAGAAAATTAATTTTCACCAGTTGCAATGTAGATAGAAAATTTATACATCTCCATGAATGGTTTTATCAAATGTTATAATAACTATCAACATAAAAAGCTTTTCAAACAGGTGTTTAGGAAATCTATGTACATTGTACCAGACAAAATTAAGTTTTCTTTTTTAAATGAACTTACAAAATTGGAAAAGATACTACAAGTTTTATAAACTGACTGAAATATTACCTGCTAATGCGCATATTATTCTCTGTCAACAAAAAAGGCAATGCGAATTTGCTCTAAACAGGCAGCATCACATCAATGCAAATTACAACTGCTACTAGTGCACCTAATACAAGTAAATTCAAGTTCACACACGTAAAAGAACTTGTGTCAACTCAGGTGTTTCAAAATTAATAGCTGCTGATGAAGTTTTTAATGAAGCATCACTCACTACTCTTTCAAGTTTCTATGTAGCAATCACTAGTCTTATGCCACATCTATTGTAGACAACAGATTGTAGGTGCTCATAAAATGCAAAGTTTCACTGACCATCAAACTACTCTTCAGCTGATGGGGGATAATGCTCATGGTCAATAAGTTATGAAAATCTACCATCGTGAACTAAGATTATTTCTAAATCAACCACATATACAGACATTTGCATTAACAATATTTAGCTGGCAAAACCTAATTTCAGAACAACTGAATAGGAACTATACACAAATGTAAACATATTATGAAAAGATACAGTTCGAATACAGTAGGTCTTATACATTAGCCAACAATGATATCCAAAAAAGTTAGTTCTTTGTTTCTGAATGAATATATCAAAATATAATGAAAACAAATAAAATGTACCATGTCAATACAACACTAATGTAGATGTAGCAGGAACAATACTTTATTTTTAAAACCCTTTATACCCATTCGATACTGGCAAAGAAACGGGTAAAACAACTCCATACACGTTAATTCAACATACTGGTAGAACAGGCCTAAATTTGTTACACTAGCAGTCACTGATCGTCAAAGAATTAGAGTTCAGTACAGTGAGTGTGCTTTTGCCAGTGCAGCTCCACGTGAATGCAATAAACTTCCTTTTAGCTTGTGTTATTTTAGCTTCTATTATTAATTTTAACCATTTTAAAATAAGTCTTAAAACCTATATTTTTACAGTAACGCTTAAAAAGTGCCAAGTCTTAAAGCCTATTTTTTACTATATCGTATAATTAGTTGCCTAGTGAATTTTTATTGTATGGTTGAATGTTATTGCAGTCATTCTTATTGTAGACCTGTTTTATAGTGCATCTGATGGCAATAATTGTCGATTATGCACTTTACAAATAAATTATCATTATCATTGTTATTATTTCAATGAGTGAAATGATTTAACTCTTCATGGTACGATATTAGAGAAGCCTGCAACTCATCTCCAAATTGTCATCTGTTTTTCACACAGTACGACTCTATGCAACAGTCACATTTAGTTTTCTATTCAATTACCAATTACCTTACATCATGGAATGACTTTGCTCAACAATCTATGTTTATATACTTAAACCTACTGTATACACAACTACGTACGAAGCACCAAGTGCACTGTCAATGTCGACAATATCGTGCAGAAATGGACTGAAATGAAAAATAAACACAAATTACAAGAAACAGTGTTAAATAAGATAAGGTTAATTTAACATTTTCATTCCTGCATATACCCAGCAGTCTCCTTGAAGATGAGTTCTTTCAATGTTTCTTTTGGAAGATCGTCCAGTTCCATCTCAAATGTGAAAGGTTCATCAGAAGTTGGCTAAAAATGTACAAAAATTAAACAACTATTACTAGCGCATAATAATAGCCTACCTGTCAAATCAAATTTTTCTGGCCAGTTCTGAAAACCTGAACTATAGAAATAAGCCACACTTGTACATAACTGATGTTGCCCAATGCAAAGAACTTAGTCAGTCACCCTGGCAGAAAGTAACAATTGACAAAAGTCCAGCTTTCTTTCGGTTTTGGATCTGGTTTAAGAAAGTCGCATATAGCATTTAACTAATCTTTTGACTCATGAAGTTTTCAATAACTCAATTATAAAACTGAATTCATGGCCACCGGGAATAAAAAGTGTATAAGTTACTGACAGGGTTATTCCTGCATATTGAAAGCTTACAGCTATTAAAAAAAGAAATAAAAAACTTGACAGTGTTCTTTGACATTTTAAATTTTTGATCAAATGTTTCATTTTCATTTTCAAAGGTTTTGATAGTTCAAACCTCTTAATGATCTTTCTGTTTGAGAACTTTCCAGTTTTTATTAATGCAAGTTCTACTTAATAAGTAATTATCAATCTAGACATTGCTCTTTACACTCTTTACAACTTCCAGCCAAGTAGAATCTCTAAAAGATTTAAAATTTTACTCTAATAATAAAAACAGCTTGAGTAGTTCTTGAAAGTTGTGCTGAAAAAAGTCAAAGGTTGCAAAACTTATTCTGAGAACTTTGTTTGCTATAACAATGGAAGTCTCTGAGTGTTGGGAAAAACAAGTCTGGTATAAAACGTAACGAAAATGTAAATGATATCAGCTGTATATCCTGGCTTAACTATGATAATGTATTCTAGCAAAATGTAGTGCATCATTGTTAAACGAATACTGCATCGTTTTCTAACAGCAAATATGTAAAAGCATGAAAATACATTCTAGTGGCAGAAATCAGCAATTCTTAGCTCATAGTTCATAGTACTAACTATTCTACTTTTTCAAACTATATAAATAGTGATTTTGAAACCTCAATTATAATGTCAAAACTGAAATTTCAAAGATAAATTAACACGAGCTTTTTTTGTTGCACCCTTGATTGAACAGGTACACTTTTCATTGATGGCTCCTTTTCTCTTTAGCATTTGTTGGCATTGCACTTTTTCCCTTGTTTTAATTTTTGAGAAACCAGTTGATTGAGATAAATTAAAGTCATTGCCTTTCTCTGCTGCCCTGTCTCTTGAGATCTAGAACGCCCAGTTTCATTTCTAATGTTATGGATTTTGTAACTGTTTTACGCTAACCACTTAAACACGCTGAAGAAAGTTTATACTCCTAAATGAACGCTGCACATGTTACATAAGGGAATTTTGCTTCTGAATCAATTGTAAAACAATTGTGCAATGATTTTGATTTAAGTTAGCAGTGGGTTCAAAATAAATCACTAAACATGATAAATAAATTCTTAAGTATTTTTAAAACACAACATCAAAGGTCATATGCTGATATAGCGGTTAAAAGGTGAGGAGTTAGACATTTATAACTTAGCCTTGAAATCATTGAAGGAAATGTTTACACAAAATGAAATTACAATAACTGAAATAAAGCTTTACTATCTTATAGAGTGCAAGCTAAGATTAAAATGGTCTATCTGTGTTACGATGGAAATGATGCTACCTACATTGGATTTTAGCTATGTTACAATAAATTATCATCAAAGTAATATATATATATATATATATAATCTTACATGATGCATAATATTTAGCGCATAGAAAAAAACCAATTGAAATTAGCTTAAGCAAACACATTCAAATGGTTTTACATGCAGTAAAAAGCAGGTTCTACCTTCTTATTAAAAAAATTCTATATGCAAGAGGAATGGGCCATATTTTAAAACTACAATCTATTATACAGTTTGGATACAACTTATAAAATTCTTTTTGAACTTTGCATACAAACTTTAGAATAATGTCTATAAAGTTACACTTATTTAAACAATGAGGTGATAGTTTGTACAGACTATCTTAATTCCGCGATTATCAAAGAATGACAAAAAGAATCCCACAGTTATTAAATTGAGAAACCAAATATGATAGAAAAAATCCAATCCATTTTAATGAGATGACACACATCAGAATTAAATTGGCCAAAATAACAATTATCGTGTACAGCCTTTTACTCTTGGCCCACCCATCTAGTAATAAAAAAACTGAATTTTTTAAAATATTAAACAAACCTCGTCTGATGGCTCATAGTATTGTTCCAAGTATGGGTGAGCCAGCGCTTGCTCCACTGTGTACCGATTGTTCGGATTAAATGTCAACATTTTGTCCAACAAGTCAAGCGCTGAGAATAGAAAACACATTATTAAATTTAAAACAATTTAACACATTCCAGAAACAATATTTACATCATTGACAAACTCACATATAACAAAATACAAATAGTAATTCATAAATAAGATACTAAAAGTAGTTTTATAAATATAACGCACATTTGTCACATATCGTCTAGAAGATTAGTACAAATACTGAAGAAAAACAGCCTCAAGTTTTTATACAACTAGAACATAATTAAACATAACACTAGCAATACGCTGACAAATAAAATATCAATTATGAAAGAAAAATATTTAAATACTTTGGAAAACAAAAGAATAGCTTTTTTACCTTTAGCATCTGCATTAGGATACAGCTTCGTCCACGGTATTTTAGGTTTGAACGGTAATGCTTGCAAATATGCCCGTGCCTGAAGAATGAATAAGTGCTCATCAATAAATTGCTGAGTTTTGGTCAAACTGTTGCAATAATAGAACCAGTATAATAAAGGTTTAGAAACAGAATTATAGCAAGTCTGAAAAACAATAATTCCGACCCTACTATAAAAATCTCAATACAGCAGAACATCTCAATTAGCTAATTAATCATACAAACAATTATCCAAACTTGACTATTATTTGTTTCGCAAGTTTCCCCTAAATCATTAATGATAAATCATTAATCATGTCCAAATGTTACATGTTGAAATGCTGGAACTTTCAAAAGCTATTACCAAACAACAGTCATACAATCTTTGTGCCTACCATTTACTGTTTGAAAACAAAAACAGCCAAATAATTTGTACAATATTAACTATTTATTTGAAAAACTAACTGTCAGAACATGCTCAAATATATCAGTTCCGATAACCAACACAGTATTCTATTACAGAGAAAATGTTTTTCAGACATCTATCTTTACGAAAATGTTTACCTTCTCATTAATAATACACTTCAGGTCGTCTGACGAAGGCGAGCCAAGAACATTTAGAATGTGATTGAGCTGATCTAAGTAATGCTTCCCAGGAAACAATGGTCGATTAGATAACATCTCGGCCAATATGCAACCCACTGACCACATGTCAACTGAGACTCGTTTAAGGAATATATAACAGTTAACAGAGAAGACGTCATGCTACATTCATCAAAGAGTCCCGTACTTACAAAAGAAAGCAATATTAACAGCATTAACACATGCTTAGAGCATCAACCAAGCAAAACTGAATAACGACCAATAAAGACAAGCAAACTAATTAAAAATCGAGCAGTAATTATATTTCTGCCTACAACTATAAGAAACTACATGCCTATTAACATGTTCAAGTAATCAGAAAGACAAATGAATGCTTTATTCCATTTTAATTTTGCAACTAATGTAGCAGGAGGTTGCTAGTTTAATCTTCAGCAAGGATACTAGACTTTGTGTAGCCTTTACTGTTGAGCATAATCTCGGGGGCACGGTACCAGCGAGTTGCAACATACTCAGTTAAGAAGCCTGTGTGGTCATGCTCAGGGTCGGCTACCCTTGCTAGACCAAAGTCACAAATCTAGATGCAAATGAAAATAGCATTTAATATGTAAAATGCAGGAATTGCGTAATAAGGGATAGGAAAACGGTTATATGTAGCTGTGCCTAGTAAAGATGTTTATAAGACTTCAGTTCACTTGCACTATGTGCGTTTCTTTTTTCTCCTTCAGCATACAATGTTTTTGCAGAAAACTGTATGTGCATCAGAACCATTTGTGCAAATTGTTGACCCAAATCAATCTCTAATTTCATCATTACTGCAATGCAAGATGAAATTTTACACATATCAAAATTCACAGCATGAATACTTTGTCAAAAAATTAGGAAAAGTCAACTTGAAATTTCCATATGCAACTCCACAAATGGCACGACACATAACTGTGGGTAAGTCTTGCATTTTGCAAAAGTTATGGGTATCTTGAGGATGAGAAAATAAAAAAATCATAAGATCATGAACAATATACATGGTAACGAATGGTGAATGTGTTGTCCAGAAAACAAGCCAAACAAGCAAAGCAAAGGCTCAAGCAATAAGATAATAAAAGTTATAATAGCAGAATGGAAGTATACTAAAGCATACTTCCAGTCCCAGTCCTGCTATGATAACTATTAATATAGAAAAAAACAACCAAGATTCAGCAGCAGATAATTATAACACTAGCAATCAAAAAATTAACAAAAATAGAAAACAAAACCAATTTAAACTGAATATTCTTCTCTTTAAATTAAAACTTTGAGTCATAACTTGATCAAATATAATGTTGAAATAGACCCACTTGCATAATTGCGAAAAATATCAAATCTCTTGCCTCCTAATAGTTGCTTGTTTTGCAAACTATTTGTTTGTAATTAAACAATTAATTAACATTCTAGCTGTTTTTTACTTAGAAAAGAAGTTCGAAAAATTATTTGAAAACATTATTAATGATTTCTGAATGCATCTGCAAATTTAGAAAATACTTTCAGACTGCCTAATGGTCTTCCTATTTCTGGAAATGAAGTTTCATTGAATGATTTGCTTCAGGAACAATAAACAACTGATGTGTCTATTCACGTAAACTCTGACAAACTGCATTAAAAATGCATTTTCAATTCCCAATAGGAGTTAAGTGCAAGGCTGATGTTATACATATATCAGTTTGTACATATCGAAAAATACTAAAATATTTGGCTGCCAGCCAGAACATACTTACATTGAGAACTTGAAAACAAAAAGATTACATGCACAATGCAAGATGTGTTGAACTAATTAAAAAACAAGCCCTGGTACGAAAGTCCGGAATACTAATGAAACAGTTTTAAGGATACTAGGCTTGTTGTATCCACGGCTGTTTAGCATGACTTCAGGAGCACGGTACCAACGTGTTACGACATACTCTGTCAGCAGATAACCGGTTCTGTCCGGCTCAACTGCTCGCGCCAAACCAAAGTCACAGATCTGCCAACATCACAACAACCATCACCAGTCGTTACCATAGCAATAAACAGTTTTAATACTGTGCAAATTTTTTACCCGCCTCAATTTCTGTCCTTACAATATGCAATTAATTGTGAGTAAAAGTAAGACAAATATAGTCAAAATATATGCAGGAAAACAGGACAACTTTTTACACCATACTTCAATTTGACCTATGGTCAAAAATACATATTATATTACTTATAACTGTTGACGTTTGAAACAATTTTTTGTATAGAATCTTAATTAATCATCGTTAGCGCATACAGGGATGATGTCAGCATTAGACCCTTTTATAATGACAGGAGTTTTTCACACATGATGCAAAAGTAAAGATGGCAATATAGCACTTTTAAGTTCACAAATTCAAACTTCAAAAATCATGCATCCTTTGTTGGTCCAGTAACCTAGTACTTATTTTTTCTGCTAGGCTTCATGAAGAAGATACTGCTCACAAATAAAAATGCCTATAAATATATGGCATTGAAAAACAAATGGAATGAATCAGTCTTCTGATGTGATCATTTTATAATCTAAAACACTCTTAAAAACAATATCTGTGGTTAAGATATTTTAATTTGTGTGCTACTAGAAACAGCTTAATCAGCTTAGTAGGTGAATTTGGTGAAAATATGAGATGATGTGAAAACCCAAGTACAGTTTCATAATATGAATTTTTGTAAGCAGCTGTGATGCAGTGTGATGCACAGCCAGTGGATGGCCTTTACTAACTACTCTGACACAACAGTTCCTAGCACACAATGAGTGACTTATAATCAAAGCCGATAACTACAGCACAACTTTTACTGTTTGAATAACATTATAACTATTGCTTCTAATAAACTGTAAAGCTTAGTACACAAAATAATATAAAGTTATACCATCGTTGCCTTTTGAAGATTCTAATTTTGATAGGAGCTAAAAATGTGACAAGAAAAATATGATGTGATAACGAAATGTTATGGCAGCAGTTGCACATCCACTAACAATTTCAATGAGTAATTTTGTTACGATAACACCTTCCTTTTATTGCCTGGTATGAAGAATAACTAGGTCATCTGTTTAACTTAATCTGATATTTTAAGCATTTAGTCGAAAGCAAACCCAAACTTAAAAGTTGCAACATGGAAAATTCAAAACAAAAATTTTAAAAAAGTGTTTTAGTTATTCAGATGTTTTAATATAGATTTGAAGAAAACCGTTTAATACCTTTAGATCACAGGTTGTGTTCAATAGAAGATTACTAGGCTTTAAATCTCGGTGTAGCACATTAGCAGAATGGATGTATTTCAATCCCCTCAATATCTGAAAGCAACAGCAGATATAAGTTAATGTGTCAAAGTCATATCAAAGTAGTCTCATAAAGTTACAGATCAGAAATTAATATATATACTAAGTATCACTATCACTACTCTTAATCGCTTCCCAGTTCACAGACTTTTTTACATGTACGGTTTTTCCTTTAAGAATTGTTTGTGCGCAGCACATGCACCTTTATACAACATACACTAAATGTTAAAACCCATAGATTTCAAGAAGAACAAAAAAAAATAAGAAGCTGTGTGCAACACTACAATTAACAGTTTATAGTGAGGGAGAGAGGGAGAGAGAGAGAGAGAGATTTGTTATATTCATTTATTATAGTCATGTACTGAAACAATTTGTATCAAACAAAAATGACTATTGATTCCAGACAGCAGTTATAAACATTAAATTATAAAAATATATCACATTTTTATATATCAATTTTAAATATTAAAAACACTGTCAGGTTCTTACTAATCCCTGGACGAGTTTGCCATGAATAATGTATCCATGCTGTAGTGTAATTAGTATACTATGAATAGAATTTTTGATTTGCACCTCGTACATAGATACTGTCTCGCAGATTAAATTTAAAAACATTTCTGATCAATTAACTGTAATCGGTTAATAACAAATATTGTTATATTTATTATTTATTTTGAAATTTCAATTTGCTTGTAACACAGAAAACAAAAATAATCACAAAACTATAAATTTAAATAAAAAGAGAAACAAACAATTTCTTGCAGTTAAAATGGATTCAAAATTGTTTTCGAAAGATTCTACCACAACGGTTGGAAAATGCCTAGAAACGCAATGCAGATTACATTATGCTGACTGCACAGAGGTTCATGTATGACTGATAGCTGAAAGGAATTTATGAATATAAAAGAGGAGCCATCTGCCCAATCTCATTAAATGAGTACCTGACACTATTCAAAATAAAACAAAATAAACTTACCTGATAAAGGAAATAGCAAATATGGTCATTACTGAGTTGTTGGGTCTTCAACAACTTGTACAAATCTGTCTCCATTAGACATTGCACAATGTATCTGCATCGATAGGTTAAGAGAAAATTCAGTTGAACTTGTTTATCACAACTCTATTGGATACTGATATCGTTGCTATTCTATATTATACATGTACAAAATTATTCAGACGTCTCCTCACTCTGCAGAGAGTACTCCTCCAAACAGATTACTGAACAATGCCATTACATATTAATCAGAATCTTCCTGCTAATGAGCTCAATATAGCGACTAATGCATCACAGCTCCACCAAGACTAATTATTCTCAAGGAGCTTGACAGAAAATGACATTGACACATAACAGGATTAGATGAGATCAACTAGAACTTGGAACATATAAAATGTCAGAGTAGATGTATATTAAATTAAATTTACACATTTGTTCAACTATAACAAAATCAGAAATCATATAGTGACATACAAATAACCAAAACTGAAAGAAATCTGTTGTTTAACTCTATTATAACCTTTAAAAGACGTAAAAATACCTTTGTTTCTTGATTATTTTAGAGACACACATGGATTTTTTTCAAGAATAATTATGACTATTATTATTATTATTATTATTATTATTATTATTATTATTATTATTACCATCATCATCAGTCATCATCACCATCATAAAACAAAGGTGAGCTTATCTGCCCAGAGTAAAACAACATGTTGCTTCAAACAATGAAATAAAACTGGGCTTCTTTACACAACATTTTTGAAGTTGCTGCAGGGATAGGATCACTCAGCAAAAAGGATTTTGTCTCTGAACATATTGCTACTATAATCTAAATCTAGTAGAAATTTGTTGCACAAAAAATGATCTTCAACTCAGCTACAAGAAAAAATAGAATATAGACTACTGCACTTTTGCAGTATCCACTTACTTAGCATTCAGCATTTCCTACATGGACCAAACAGAAAGCTGCAAAGAATCGGGAAGTTGGTGACATAGCAACTGCACTCTTTTAGAAGGTAAATACTGTTGTATTTGGTAATAGTATGAGATGCACATTTGAAACAGAATGTTCAATCTATTATTATAAGTCACATGTATGTGGATGCTACTACGTCATTGTTTCAGCCTGATTTTTTCAGATCACTTAGAACACATGAACTTGGCATTTTTAGTTACACACTTAGTGTTTAAATTACAAATTTATATTGGCTGCATTTGTAATCACCATAAGTTACAAATGTCCTAAATATGCATTTTGCTTTTCCAAGCAATGTTATAAGAAACTGAGTAATTTTACATATCTGTGTGCTCTATTCTGGATTCTCTGTGAACTATTGTTTTAAATGACTAGAATAGTCATCAATAGTACTCACACATAAAAAAAATGAAAAAATAGTCGAAGTGACCTAGGAAGACAATGCCATGCTTTGAAAACCAGAATAATAGCGCCCTATAATAATGCTAAAAGTGTTTAATATTAAATCTTCACTTTATCAGAACAAATGTAATGTGAAGGCGCTGTTTATCTAAAGCAACCACCTCTGAAACCCTCTCTTTCTGCCTAGCATGCCACTTTGTTCCACTGGTTGCCATGACAACCGCTTCTATCGATTATCATACTTATGAGGAATGATTGCCATAGTAAAAGCATACTACTGAGAAAAGGAGGCATATATGAGTAGAAATTGTCCATAAAAAGGAGGCGGATCTACTTATCTGCTTTAATACATTGTATTCCTATAAACCATTGAAATGACATGTGAGAAATTCACTTAAAAACAAAAATTTCAACGTAAATCAGTATTCAGACCATATTGTCAGCTGCAACAGTGGATGTTTTCACAGTGCTTGTACGACAAAGCAACAGCAAGTACGCCGCTGAAAAGATTTCATATTACACAGTGATACCTCTCCACCCATTCACACTAAAAAGTCACTCTACAGGTGAAAATCATTACGAGATCCAGGCACTATATTAAACAGTGACTAATAAAGAGAAATATTGAAAAGCTACATGTATAATAAAGGTAATATTTAGTTAATTGCTAAGCAAGATTCTTACTCAGGGAAGTAATTTGAAAGTTTTTTAATGTAAGAAGCAAAAAATACAAAGCTGGTTCCATTTTCAAATTAGCAGAAGCACATAACACGTGGCAGACAATTATGAAAACAAAGATAAAAAGTCAACATGAAACATGTTCAAAAAAATTTTCAAGTGGTATAGTCTGAGAAGAAAAATAAGTTCCATTATTTTGAGCTTCTGAAACAAATTTTATGAACTCTCGATAACATTATTTAGCTTGCTGGGTGACAGCACATTGTCAATGTTCTTTTAAAAACTGATTATCACACTATTTTTTCTCTAATCTAAAAACCACGCTACCAAACTTTATAAAACATCAAATCAAGAAAAAAATTCCCACAAAGATTCAAAGAAAGTGGCAGTGCCTATACGCCGTTCGAATACAAATTTTGATTTTTCGATATTTATTAACGCAAGCCAAAATGTTAGTGATAAAGAAATTGATTAATATTTTATAAGATTTACATCAGCTCAGTCGTCACTATTTAATGTTTGGCCAAATTTGGATGCAGAAATTACCTACATCAGTTGCTTTATAAAATGTCATACAGAGCAGTAAAAATGGAAAAATGAAAAACTAAGCTTTATGAAATTAAATGTCAAAACTAACATAACAGAATTTTTAAATTTGGTCACAACACATAATTATGTGCACCAGTGAGTTTTTTAAACAAAATTGAAATAATGCCCAAGAACCTGCTGAATTGTAGTTCTAAAGTTACATCTAAAGTGTTTGCTATGACAGAAGTAGCAAACATAAGCCATTGTAATAAATGAAAAGTTACAAGAAAATCACTATCTTTACAAATTATTCAGTGTTGTTAAGCCAATACGGAGAATAATATTTGTGCTAGCGGGTTGTCTGACAGCGTGCTCATTTTAAAAAGTTATATTAAACAAAGCGAATCGGCAATAGAAGCAAAAACTGGGTAGTGTTTTACAATGGATTCGCGTTGTCACCCTTTCCAAAAAGCACTCACTTCAACTCTAATCCATAAACTTTTACTGCTGTCTGCTAGCACAACAACAGTCTCTGATGCAAAATTTAAAATACAAAACAACTTTCTTGCAGTTTGCTACAAAAACAATATAATTAAACGATACAATGTTGTCATAAGTCTCATTAAAACCGCATAACAAATACATCTTGCTACAATACCTGTTGTCCCCTTGTGCAATAATGGAGTAAAGGGATGATAGTTTTATGGGGCATAAATATTTCAAGATGATTCTGATGGAATTATGGAGCCACTTCAGCAATAAACACGTAACCTAGTGGAATATTTAGACAACTCAGACAGAATTGAAAGTGACTGTAAAGATAAAAATCACATAAAACTGAGACAAGGGTTTTTGGCTACTCCAGTAAAGTTGAATATAGTCTACCACATACAGCAACTTCTTAATTATACCAATATCAGAATGAATGGAGCAAAACTGATTTATACAGAACATAAGACGAAGGCATTTACATGTTCTGTAATACATGTTGTGCAATGTTTTAAAAAGAAATAATAATATAAAATACATGCAGTCTAGGCAGTACATTCAAATTCTTCACAATATGATTCCCATTGATAGATCTTTACTGCCTTACAGTGTGGTTCCCCATTAACAGACCTCTACTGCCTTACAGTGTGATTCCCCATTGACAGACCTCTACTGCCTTACAGTGTGATTCCCCATTGATAGATCTCTAACAGTGTAATTCCCCATTGATAGACTCCTACTACCTTACAGTGTAATTCCCCATTGACAGACCTCTACTGCCTTACAGTGTGATTCCCCATTGATAGATCTCTAACAGTGTAATTCCCCATTGATAGACTCCTACTACCTTACAGTGTAATTCCCCATTGACAGACCTCTACTGCCTTACAGTGTGATTCCCCATTGATAGATCTCTAACAGTGTAATTCCCCATTGATAGACACCTACTACCTTACAGTGTAATTCCCCATTGACAGACCTCTACTGCCTTACAGTGTGATTCCCATTCCCCATTGATAGATCTCTAACAGTGTAATTCCCCATTGATAGACTCCTACTACCTTACAGTGTAATTCCCCATTGACAGACCTCTACTGCCTTACAGTGTGATTCCCCATTGATAGATCTCTAACAGTGTAATTCCCCATTGATAGACACCTACTACCTTACAGTGTAATTCCCCATTGACAGACCTCTACTGCCTTACAGTGTGATTCCCATTCCCCATTGATAGATCTCTAACAGTGTAATTCCCCATTGATAGACTCCTACTACCTTACAGTGTAATTCCCCATTGACAGACCTCTACTGCCTTACAGTGTGATTCCCCATTGATAGATCTCTAACAGTGTAATTCCCCATTGATAGACACCTACTACCTTACAGTGTAATTCCCCATTGACAGACCTCTACTGCCTTACAGTGTGATTCCCATTCCCCATTGATAGATCTCTAACAGTGTAATTCCCCATTGATAGACTCCTACTACCTTACAGTGTAATTCCCCATTGACAGACCTCTACTGCCTTACAGTGTAATTCCCCATTGATAGACCTCTACCACCTTACAGTGTGATTCCCCATTGATAGACCTCTACTACCTTACAGTGTAATTCCCCATTGACAGACCTCTACTACCTTACAGTGTAATTCCCCATTGATAGACCTCTACTACCTTACAGTGTAATTCCCCATTGATAGACCTCTACTACCTTACAGTGTGATTCCCCATTGATAGACTCCTACTACCTTACAGTGTGATTCCCCATTGATAGACCTCTACTACCTTACAGTGTAATTCCCCATTGATAGACCTCTACTGCCTTACAGTGTGATTCCCCATTGATAGACCTCTACTACCTTACAGTGTAATTCCCCATTGACAGACCTCTACTACCTTACAGTGTAATTCCCCATTGATAGACCTCTACTACCTTACAGTGTGATTCCCCATTGATAGACCTCTACTACCTTACAGTGTAATTCCCCATTGATAGACTCCTACTACCTTACAGTGTAATTCCCCATTGATAGACCTCTACTACCTTACAGTGTAATTCCCCATTGATAGACCTCTACTACCTTACAGTGTGATTCCCCATTGATAGACTCATACTGCCTTACAATGAGATTCCCCATTGATTGATCTCTACTACCTTACAGTGTGATTCCCCATTGGAACACCTCTACGCCTTGCAGTGAGATTCCCCACTGATAGATCTCTACTGCATTACAGTGTAATCTTTTGAGTTTAGAAACCCAGTGCCTCTTTGCAATGTAATGGTAAGCAAAACTTTTGGAAAAGCAGGTCTTGGATATGCATCCCAGTGAAAATTTCCTGATAAAATTTCGGAACTGTGATATTACAGTACTTATAGATAAGCAAAAAAACGCATAAAAATTGGAAATTTCTGCGTTTTACTATACACATAAAGTTCAGTAAAAATCACCACAATTACAAACAACATACAATACACTTTTATTAGGTCCGAAAGCTTAAAATTAATCATTTAACAAATTTAGCTTTTTAAAACTTAGAGTTAGCTGACAAGTGAACTATCATACATGGAGTGTTTCCCCAATCTCCACTAAACAACTACCGTCTCTTATCAACATCCGAATACTAATTATTTCACTGTACCTCCACACAAAGAAAAGCAAATATTAATAATCAGCTCGTGCATGCAACAAGAAAACTTCTACAATCGTACAACATTTAATAACAGAACATATCCACTGATAATATCTAAGCAAAGCACACAGACTGAGGTTGGCAAAGGATACATGTCTTTTAATTCTTCTAATGTTGACGCTCGAAGTATATTCTGTATGTTAATTATCTGCAAACAAAACGTATTGTCATTTCAGTCTATTTATCAAATACAATATATTCTAACAAGCAATGAAGAAAACATAGATGCACACAAACTTATTTTATTCAGCACGTATAAATGGCATCATGACTAAAGCTTTGGAAAATATAAACGTTTATATAATTGTACGTAATTATTCACTGCACAGCCTACTTACAGATACACTAGAAGTACTGAACATACAGCAATTATTTTATTTGTTTTTTTCACTATGACTATTTCATATAGGCCTAGATTTTCAGCTTATTTCAATTAATTCCTAAAAGTAAATTTATGTCTAACTTGATCCTTTATCACCAAAACTACATCTAAAGCAATGCTAGAGTTACAGATTTAACACTAGGTCTAGCATGTCACTGACAAAACTGATTATTCTCCGGTCATTTGTTTTTTAGACTATTCATACGTTGTGCAAAATTATTCTATGTGGGTAACAGCCATATTATTGTAATATTAACAATTAAATATTTAACAGATGGACAATTGTATCTTAGTCTAACACTAGCTTATTTCCTAAAAAGGCTAAAATGCTTGTTTTTTATACAGTCTGGAATCCTGCAAGTCAGTACACAGCATTCAGTAGCAGGCACTGCTCAAATGAGATGGTCAGTGCAAAACTGGGAAGTTCAAGTCTAAGGTGTGCTACTTAACTAGCAGAGGTATTTCAGCCATGTTTGGATATGTATACATCCTCCCTTTACAAGTTAAAAAAAATAAACAGCCTGAATTAGTATAGTACAAACAATGAGAAGTGGTTTGCCTGTCCACTCACTGGCCAGCCTCAGTGCCCTCACCAAGCATGACAACTGACAATGCCACCACCTCATTTGCAAAAAGTTCTTGTTATATTGCTAATCTATGGGAAGCATGCAATGTGACAAGCTAACACAAGTTTATAATTCTTAAGACATATTCAAAGAGTGGAGTGAAAGGCTAGCCTTAACTTCTCGTTTACATTATTATTCACATAATGTATAAGCAAGCTGAACTCTGTTCCAGAACAAAATAGTAAAGTCTCACTAGGCAATGTTACACTAAGTTAGAAATCCTGATGCCAATGAATATATTAGGTGTCTGTCTCAATCCCTGGAGAAGCTAACATTTCTTGACATATGAGAAATTCAAAGGAAATGGCCACACATGTGATTAAATATTAATCTCCTATCCTGTGTAAATGAGCTTAGAGTAACATCAAGGCGTCGTCGAGTTAACATCTCTCTATATATGTGCAATAAGGATGTAGCATAAAAACTGTTTATTATTGCCTTTGAAAAAAGTACTACTTTGGTGAGATTTCAAAAACCAAGTAAGAATCTGACAATGACTTCAGAACATTGGAGGTGTGTTAAAAATCTTGGGTGAAACTGACACAAAGGTTAAAAACATAATAACCTGAAAAAATTAACACTAGCAAGCAGACTAAATACCTAGTGCCACACCTAATTTTAATCTGTAAAATAAATTTGCCCAACCAGGTTCTGCCAGGTTATAAGCATTTTTATTTTTGCTTTATTCACATGTTTCATACTCTAGATCACCGGTGAATCAGTTCTTAAACGTACTTATTGTCTTTCTCCGACAATCCAAATCACTAATCTAAAAGCTCATTCTGGATCAGATGATTTTACAATGATTGATGATAGCGAAAGGGCTGTCTAGTATCTTCAGAAAGCTCTTTGAATAGAAATAATAAAAGCTTATTCACAATAAGCCTTGAAAATTTATGTGTCAGTGTTGCCTTGCCATTAAAAATGCTCCATTAACAGTACTTATTGAATTAGAACTTATTTGCTGCTAAGCTAATGATTAATAATCATTTTTTTCTAAAAACAGTTAAAAGTAATATAGTAATGTTTTATAGGATTTAGCACTCTGCAAGCACTGGAGAGCAGTGCCTACTTAATGCAGACAGTTGTGGCAGGACTGGAATCTACCTTACTCTTACCTAAAGATAATCATCTAACGTGAGATGTCGAATCAGATGAAGTGTCTTAGCTACATTCAGATGCACATATATCCCTTAATAAAGTAAATAACCCAGGTTTAGCATAGCTAATAAAATCAATCACCACTTGAGATGCAATGTTCCTGATGATAACCAATCCTGTTGTTATTTACTGACGCGACTTGTCTTGCACACTCCATGAGCACACCACTTGGCTGCATGTTCTATATACGTCAAATGATTTATCTAAGAGCCAAACGATAGACTAGCGGCAACAGCCACAATGGTAAAATTTGCAATTTACATGATAGCTCTGACCACGCTTTTTATAGACCCGTGCTACAAGGCTTACAGCAGATTTAATGTGAAAGCTACCATATACTGGAATCCTGTAAAAGTTTATTGACTTGGCTGCTTGACTGGGGTTTGTAGTTGGTAGATTCGGACACAGCAGTCAATCAAATGATATTAAAACCAATAACGTCAAGTTTCACAGAAACAAAGTTTAATTTCATTAAGCTTAACAGAAGAAAAAATGCCACTTAAAAACTGTCAACTTACAAATGCATCTTCCTATTGTTCACTGAGAGCGTCAAGCAATTTTGCAATAATACTCAGTATCACAAACTTTCACATTAAAACACTTTACAATTCTGAGTTACTAACTAAAATTGAGTTCATGGTTCATAATGAGAAAGGCATTATAAACGTGTATTATTTGCTTAAGGTGGTGTTCCACCAGAAAAATAAATTTAATTAACTGACTATCAGGTGATTTTCAGAACCTATATTCTTATGTCAAAGTAAGAAGCCCTCAGATTTTTAGTTTATGTAATTATTTTCATAAGACAAAGAGAAAAATACTTGCTAAATGACATACAAATGATAAAAGATAAAAGTAGTGCAAAATCCGTAGCAGAAATAAGACTAGAGGTTAACTGGTGGCTATTAATCTTTCACATCATTGCGAGACAATAGGAAACAGCATTGTTTACAAAATTGGGTAAGCACAGCATCAAACAATTGCTCATCATTTTATGCATACCTACTGAATAGGTATTTAAATTAAATTAATATTCGTAAAGTACTCTAAACAAACATCGCAGGTTCAAAGAAAGTCCTCGCATTTGAAGCTTTCTCAGCCGAAACATTTATTAGCTATGCCAGCTTTCCTGTCGAAATGATAGCATGCAGGTTTTATGATAACTAAAATAAATGATAAATGGTAAAAACAGCGCAAACAATGAAGCATCAAAACTACTTTACTCACATTTTCATGTTTAAACCTGTTCAGTATTTTAATCTCCCTAAGAGTACGTTGGCAATAAGTTTGATGCTCAAATGGAGATATCTTCTTTATTGCTACTTTAGTCTTTGTGACATTGTCATAAGCAGAACTAAAATAAAAAAACAAATATTAGTAGAAATTGAATTTCAATCTATGTGACAATTTTGTTGAATGTTTTAATTTCATATCTGAAGTATGTATTAAATATATAAACATCAAGAAAATGATCAAGCTAGAAGTTTCTAAAACTTTAGCTCCTCATCTTTACCAAAAGATGAAGAAAAATGCTAGGTTTGACCTTTAAAGACCAAGGAATTTGGGAAGGCACAGCCGATGTAGAAGCAAGCAGGACTAAAGTTAAATACCAAGAAACATTGCATGAAGCAATGTAAGCATTTAAAGTGAGTTCAGAGGGGATACTTTTTCCAGCCTCAAAGTACATTTCCAAACTGACTTGTGCTAGTATAATAAAAAAAACTCTTTAAAACATGTTTAAAGCGGAATGTCTAAAATTGTTATAACTTTTTCATATAACAGTTAACATGTACAATAATGTCTAAGCAAGCCAAGTTACTAATTAATAAGAAACGTAGATACATATATCCCATATACTATAGCTCAATATATGTTGTACTGTGCCCAAGTAAACAAATTGGGTTGAGTTGAATTGTGGCATTTTTAGTTGAAAGATTTCTGTTCTGTTTTTTATAAAAATTTAATGAAGTAGAATTGTCGTTTTGTGTAAATGGCGTGCATTGCCTTTGTTCTCCGCTAGCTTTATTTTAGAGTATTAGATCAGTCTAAACTTATAGTGCTCGATATTTTGATGCCGAAACCGGCGCTATTACACTTTCGCACCGCCTAGTTTTTTCTAGGTTATTACTCGTTTCTAGGCTCATAGGTCATTATTCTATTATTCTCACGTCATCAGTGAATGTTTCCGCTAATCTCGTGGTAATTTAATCATATATTTAGGTATAATTACCAATAATTACGTTGTATTCACAGTTCTACACTATACAGTTCGTATCGCCATCTTGTTTGTGTGTGTAGTCACGTGACGAATTTCGTACTAGTTTATGCATTATCAGGGCCTAGCTTAAAAGGCACGTGACACACTTTCATCTTGACCGCATTTACGAAATAAAGAAAAAACCTTTACTTTTTTTATAATCTAATAGTAATAATACTACAGTAATAAATAAAAATAATGATAAATAACTGTAGTGGTCTAAAATAATTTCCTCGTATATGCCAGCTTGGGTCCCGTGGCTGCAACCCTAATATTCATAAATTATGCGAAGAAACTAAAAATACATGTTAAGGGCCACATCGTCACTGCGCGAGAGTGATTGCGCATTAGTGGTGTAAACACAGTTATTCACGTGGACCTTTTTGCGTCATGGTGACGGTAAGTAATGTATGATTTTAATCTGGAATTGTAAGGTCTAATAATCAATAATATTATGAGAATATGGTGTATATTACGCCTGTTGGTCTGCTTTCTGGCCTGCAGGCGTGAAAACAACCAATAGGCCAGAAAAAACTAGGCGGTGTGAAAGTGTAATAGCGCCGCCAAAACCTGGGACAGTTGGGATAATAAAGCTGCTATGTCGGAATTAAGTACATTAGTCAAAAAGAGAGGTGGCTATCGTAGCCACATTACTCAGCTAACTGAAAAGTGTTGTAGCGTTCTGAGTGATAGGAAAATTGAATCGCATCAGATAAAATCTCTCAGAGAGTGTTTGTCATGCTATAAGAGTCACTAGACTCGGCTATTGTAGACTTAGTGGACCCAGACAGCTTTGATGTAGAAAGAGAGATAACTCAGTGCTGTGAAATTCAAAATGAACTTGGATTGTAGGCTGTATGAACTATTGCGTGAAGTTGAGATACAACCGAGAAGTAATAGTACTTGTTTTGGTGAGGCAAATCTGTTTGCAAATGCAAATGCCATCAGAAGTAGCGTTAAGCTACGTAAGCTCGAGCTAAGCAAATTTGATGACAATCCACTCAAGTGGCGTGAATTTTGGGAGAGTTTCTCTGCTTCTATAGACAGCAATGAATCGCTTGAAATGTGTGATAAGTTCAACTATCTTAAGTTGTTCCTAAGTGGTGCAGCATTGAATGCAGCGTCAGGCTTGACATGTACTAGTGCTAACTATAAAATTGCAGTGAAACTGTTACAGGAACGATTTGGACAGGAGCAGTTGATAATTTTTCCACCTATCAAAGAATTATTGAAAATTCCATTTGGTGTGCTGATGGCACCGATTCTGTTGTCAAAACTTCCTGATGCGGTCAGAGACATTTTAACTCGAGCTAATGGTGGGAAATTGTGGGAAGTTGATGCATTGCGAACATTACTTAGAGAAGAAATAGAGGCACATTAAAGGTCACAAGTAACTGTAAAGCCTTCCAGTTCTAGCAGTGCGAAAGTTGGTGAAGCCAAGCCAAAAGCAGGTAAAGCTATCACTGGTGTGCTTGTGGCAACCGCTACCAATTGCAAAGGAAGATATTGCGTCTTCTGTGAGAAAACAGATCACAGGTCTAACAAATACATTGTTTTTACAGACATTGAGCAAAGAAAAACTCAGAACTGATCATAGATGTTTTTTGTGTCTTTCTATAGGGCATGTTGTTTTCAAGTGCAAATGTAAATTCAAGTGTTATTTGTGTAATGGTAAACACCATGTTAGCATTTGTGATACAAAGGTTGCACAGAAAGATTGTCAGCAATTGAACTCTAGTGAGCCCAGTAGTAGTGCATTAACTACACCTATTTATACTTTTATGTCACATGAGGGGCTTATATGATGACCTGATTTTCAAGAAAGTAATAATTCTTTGCTTATGCATACTGCACTAGCTGAAGTGCGTAAACCTAAATGTAATGCTGGTTCATTGGTCAGGATATTGTTTGACAATGGAGCTCAACGTTCATTTATTACAACTGATTTTATGAAAAAACTAGGTTTGAAGCCACTAGCTTATGAGGTCTTATCAATTGCACCATTTGGAGCTGCACAGGCTGAACCAGCTAAATACCCTATAATGCACATAGCTGTCAAGGAATTGGATGGTTTCTTAAAATTTATCAGTGTGGTTGTTGTGCCCAGAATTTCCTGTCCATTGTATAGGGTTCCGATGTCCATTGAAGATTTAAAGGTGTATTCTGGTATGACTTTGGCTGATCCTCCTGTACTTAAAGCTGAAAAGTTAAACATTCACATGCTTGTAGGGCATTTATCTTTGGTGAATTAAAGCACATACCAGGAAGACCTACTGCAGTAAATAGCACCCTGGGGTGGATTTTAGCAGGTGCAGTTAGAGATACTAATCTGACAGTGCCTACAAGAACCAGTTCATCAGCCTTTGTGCGTATGATTGATAAAAGTCAGTCATTTGATGAGATAAGGCATTTCTGGGACTTAGAGTCTATTGATATTTCAGAAAATAAAGATAAAGAGCCTGCGTTGTTGAGTGAGTTTAAGGAGAATACAGTTTATGATGGAGAACGGTATACAGTTCCTTTGCTATGGTAGAGAAATAGGGATCATTTACAAGATAATCGTGAAGTAGCTGAAAAGCGCTTGAAACAGCTTGAAAAGAAGTTGTCTAATGATGATGGGTTGCGTCATAAATACAAGGAACTTTTTCAAGAGCTGCTAGATTTGGAAATTGTTGAAGTGGTACCTGAAAATGAGTTAGACACAACTAATACTGTGTTTTATTTACCACATGACCCGGTAGTTAAAAACTCTATTTTGACTACTTGTGTTCGCCCAGTTTTTAATGCTTTTTGCAAAGGTCCTAGTGGAGTTTCATTGAATGATTGTTTATATGCTGGACCTAGTTTATTAGCACCAATGGTTGAAGTTCCTATCAGACTCAGGCGTTGGCAGTTTGCTATTGCAGGTGACATCGAAAGCATTCCTGCAGATAAAGCTGCAACAGGCTAATAAGGATGTTCATCGGTTTCTTTGGTACATAGGTGATAAGGCTGCTGTATTTAGATTCAATACTGTAACATTTGGGGTATGCTGTGGTCCATTTCTACTTAATGCAACCATCAAGTATCATTTGTCTAAGTTTGATCAATCTGCAGTTGTTGTACGGGAGTTACAAGAAAATTTATATGTTGATGATTGGTTGTCGGGGGCTGATAGTGAATCTTAAGCTTGTTACCTGTTTGATGAAGCACGCAAGATCATGTTAAAGGCTGGTATGTCACTTGGTAAGTGGACGTCTAATTCTGTCTTGCTCAAAGATCTTGTCAATGAAACTGAAGGTTTGGTGTTACAAACAGATACTTCAAAGGTGTTAGGTTTATTGTGGTCTACAGATGATGATTGTTTCTGCCTTGTCTGTTCTTTGAGTGTGCCACAGGATAATGTTACAAAGCTAGTAGTTCTTAGTGCCATTGCTCAGATATTCAATCCATGTGGTATTATTTGTCCTTACACAAATGTTTGCAAAATGTCTGTTTCAAGAATTATGGCAATTAGGGAGTGACTGGAAAGTTAACATACCAGATGAGATGTTGAGTGCTTGGAAAAAATGGATTAATGGTCTTTAAAGACTCAGTAGATGGCACATTCCGAGGCATTTCTTTAGTGGTAATCAGTGGTCAAATCTTGCAGATGCTGATATTCAATTACATGCATTTGGTGATGCATTGCCAAAAGGTTATGGTGCTGTTGTCTATATAGAAGTTCCCTCGTCGAGTATAAGGGGGAGTGAATCATCACTCGTTATGGCAAAAGCTAGGGTGGCACCTCTTAAGAAAGTTACATTACCCAGATTAGAGTTGCTTGGCAGTTTAATTGCTGCTCTCTTAGTTAAGTTTGTTCAGAACACCCTTCATCTTTCTAATCAGGTCAAAATATATTGCTGGACTGACTCTCAAGTAGCATTGTCTTGGAAAAAAGGAGACCCTCATCGGTGGAAGCCATTTGTTTGTAATAGAGTTTATGAGATCCATGAGTTGACTGATCCATCTATGTGGTCTTTCTGTCCAGGCAATGAAAACCCTGCCGACCTTACCACAAGGGGGGTACTCGCTTGAAGAACTTATTTCTTCAACTATTTGGCTACATGGTCCGCCATTGCTACAAGATGAAGGAGACAACTTTCCAGAGTCAAGCTCGGTCAAAGTTATGTCTGAAGTAGTACAGGCTGAAAAGAATACTACAGCTGGTTTATCTAGCACAGTTGTGTCGAGCAGCACTCCGTACTCGATTGATGTTCAGAAATTCAATTCTTTGTTTAAACTTATTAGAGTTACGGCTTGGATTTCTCGTTTTTTGCAGCGTATTCGTAAACAGTCTGTACGTTGTAGTGATATTTGTCGCTGGATGAGCTGGCAGGTGCGCTAAAGCTATGGCTTTCATTTGTGCAGTCCTCAGAATTTGCTGGGGATATTATTAAACTGAACAAAGACACGAAGAGTGGTCGTTTTGCCCAATTGACTGTTTACGTAGATAATGAGGGCATCTTACGATGTAAAGGTCATTTGCAAAACTCTGGTGTTTCAGCTGATAACAATGAATCCCGTTCTTTTGCCTAAGGATAATTATTTCACAAATTTAGTTGTTCAGGACTTTCATGAAAAGAGCTTCCATCAAGGAGTTAGACACACTGTGACTTCTCTTCGTAAAAATTATTGGGTTCCCGAGGGAAGACGTCAGGTGAAAAAGGTCTTAGATAGGTGCCTAATTTGTTGTCGTTGGGAAGGTGGTCCTTACCAACCTCCGTCTACTCCTCCTTTGCCTAAAATGCGTGTTACAATGGCTCCTAGTTTTATTACTCCAGTGTGGACTATCTTTGCCTCTGTTTTGCAAAGATATAGGCTCTGGCAATGAACAGAAATGCTATATTTGCCTTTTTACATGTGCTGTCACACGAGCATTGCACCTTGAGTTGGTAGAGGACTTGACAGCTGAACAATTTCTGATGGCACTTTGTCGGTTCATGTCACATAGAGGGCAGCCTGGTGTAGTTGTCAGTGACAAGGTTAAGTACTTCAAGATGTCAAAGGTTTTTCTTGATAAGTTGTGGTATCAATCCTTTGATAATGAGCTTGTACAGAATTTTGTGTCCTCCAAAAACATACGTTGGATATTTAATGTAGAAAGTGCCACTTGGTGGAGTGGTTTTTTTGAAAGACTTGTAGGTTTAGTCAAGCGAGCATTGCGTAAATGTGTTGCAAAAACTTGTTTAAACTTGTTTGTGCAGTTGGCTACTCTCATTACTGAAATTGAAGCAGTGTTGAATAATAGGCCTCTAACGTTTGTGTATTCAGATGTTGGGGACGGGTTTCCTCTTACTCCTAGTAATTTTTTATTAGGCAGTGATGTGCAAGGAGTTGCACTACCTTGTTTGCCAAAATTTGATGATGATTTCAATTTTGCACAGTAATGTTGAACACTTACTTACGTTTAAAACACAGAGAACATGCATTACAAAGTTTTTGGTCTGTCTGGAAGACTGAATATTTGATAAATTTGCATGAATTTCATTGTAAGAAACTGTTCTGTTTTTTTATAAAAATTTAATAAAGTAGAATTTTCGTTTTGTGCAAATGGCGTGCATTGCCTTTGTTCTCCGCTAGCTTTATTTTAGGGTATTAGATCAGTCTATCAAGATAAACTTATAGTGCTCGATAATATATACATACAGATTCGCATTGAAAATCTAGGCCTGAGGATGGAATGGTAAAATATTGCAAATAGTACACAAGTGTATTACGGCTGATGCTAGTAGAAGAAGATCTCTAGCCATATCATTCTATTTTTCAATAACCGTCTTAAATCTAGAAGACATTTTGCTGCTATGAAAACCTGTAACCTGATTTGCTGATGTTTGCTACAAGAAGTTTTAATTGTACTTTTTCGTTATTACACATCAGCATTAATATCTTAAATAGTGTTATGCATAGTTACAGACCACAGTAGGAAATGCAGTACCATTATTTTCACATAAATCACTAACGTTATTAAAACAAGTTAGTTAGTATTTAGTTAATGATCGATCATTAACAAAAATTTTAGTTGACAATCCAAGCACATATGCTTGAAGCTAAGTACAGGTACCATGCGGGCCAGATTATTCAAAAGGCTAGTATAGGCTGCAGCTTAGAATCCATCAAGCTTTAGTGCTCAACAACAGCTTAGCCTAGAAGCCCCTAAAGGTCATAGACTTCCCCTGCACAGTCAGCTACGACTTCGTGCAACTCTCACCCGATATGTGAATTTTCCAGAAAAACTAACAAATAACCCTAATTGCTTATTTTCCTATTTGTTACCGGCAAGTGTTTCAAACTTGCAATCGCAAACTCCCAAATATACAAAGCTTCAAATTAAATCGATTTTTCCAGTTGCATAGAAATGCATCACTTTATTCAATGTACTTTTTGAAATGTGCTTTTTCCAATGTACATCTTGCCAGTGTACTGTAAGTATGACAAATGAAGCTTCAATGCCGCGTACATACACAAATAAGTTCAAAATATAACCATTTAGAATTCGTGTTTTTGTTCAACAAGCAAACAAAAATTATGACATACCACACCATTCCATATGCCCCTTCACCTATGTATGCCAGATTTGTATACCGCGGGGCCACATCAAAAACTTGGCCCCTGACCATTTCAACTGCACCTTTCCCTTCCCCGTCAGCGGCCATAGCTGTTTAACGCTAAATAAAAATTGGTCATGTGGTGCTATCTAGTGAGAAAACTACAAGATTTTTACGCATCACTGAGTGGTTTCTTCAAACATGTGGATTGTTACACACAGAAAAAGGACATCCATAAGCACAGCCTTCTTTTTTAACTTATTACTCTGTAAAACACCTTTCCGAACGTGTAGACGAGCTGTCTCCAAAGAGAGAAAATGTTGCGAAATTGGCCTTCAAAGGACTATCGATTAACACACGCTATGTTTTATAATCCATTTACACCTAGTCTAGAGCATACTTAGCAAAGCAGCTGAAAACGGCGTAGAACTTCGAATGTACAAGATAGAAAATTTACTTACTAAATGTATTGGCTTGTTTTTCTTCTTTATATTGTCACACTTTTTAGTCAACGTAAAGGGAATTGTTTAAAACATAGCTTCTGGTCTGTCTTTAATGGTGGAATGTGTACACACATGGCTAACAAACCTCTACTAGTTCACTGTTTCGGCTTAGAGGTTCTCAGGTGTATCCTAGGCAGTTAGCTAGGTACTTGTGCCATAATCATTCAACCATAGTAGTAATGTAACAAACACAATATAATAACACACACATACTGAAAACAAGCATTATATTCTAAAATTTTCTGTATTATATACAGTGGTAGATTACAATGCATTGCATCGCTGCATTACATAAACAGTACGAGATCCTTTTAAACCTCAAAAAGAAAAAAACATGTGTCCTCAAAGCTGTATGATACAGTACTAATTTGACGTTTCATGCATATTCATACATAGGAAAACACTGTGTGCTCATATGTATCCTTATCACCTTATCAAGAATAATAAAAAATACCAA
The DNA here is from genome assembly GCA_030141605.1 of Tubiluchus corallicola. Classification (NCBI taxonomy): domain Eukaryota; kingdom Metazoa; phylum Priapulida; class Priapulimorpha; order Priapulimorphida; family Tubiluchidae; genus Tubiluchus; species Tubiluchus corallicola. The sequence goes on along the minus strand of JAQGDQ010000258.1, from coordinate 161,397 downwards.
CTTGTTAAATTCGACCCAAGGCTGTTCAATGTCTACATTATTGATAAAAATTGGTAAAATCCAAGAAAGCTTTCTCTGAATTTTGTGAAATGACTGAAGTGCTTTAGGAAAAACAGTGAAAAAGTAGAAAAAGGCATATAAGCAAAAACAAAAATAAACGCGTCTCCCTTTCAAACACGATCATACTTCATGCTATCTATCAGTTAAAGAATTGATTTACATTTACATATAAATATTGTTTTGCAAAGACAAGTCATTTTTGAAGCAGATTTCCTGCTGGGATACCAACCTATTAAAACTTACTCACTTTTTTCATCATGTTCTAATATTTCTTTAATGTTCTTTTATTGGTCACATAAAATGAGAACATTAAATCTTTGCTTTTGCTTACTTCTATTACTACCATTTTTCATTAAAATTTCATTTCATACAACTTTGAAACACTTAAATCAGTACTTGTTCTCCCCAGTATGTATCACTAATGTGAACACAAAAAACGTTGTTATCAACACACTATCGACTATGCTTACATACTCTAATATGTAGTAATATATGCTTAGAAATGAAGTATTGCTTAAATGTTAAAATAGAGAACAACAGCACTGCAATCAGATTATAAGAATTTATGACACAAGCTATATAGAGTAAGCAATCAAAAAGAAGTAAACCCATGAACATCAGTAACATACAGTAACATGTTGAGTAATTATTAAAAGAAAACCGCTTCCAGTGCAATAATACAAATGCATTAAATTTATAGAAGAGCACAATAACAAGTAATTAAAGGAACAGTTTTAAACTAGCCATGAAATCAACGGAATCCATAATAAGACTTAACTTGAAGAAATGCAGTCTTCTAACATCTAGTTGAAAGCTGCTAACAAATTTGGTATGGTAGCTACATATAATTTTGCTGGTTACCTTAGACCACTGAACCAACACAAAACTTATCACTAATAATAACAAAATAGCAAATCATGGTGTAAATGTGACTAGACTTACAGACCAGTAGAATACATTAGTACAATTACAATATAACTGAAAACGCGAAAGCAAAGGTGCATTATATATCATTCTTGAAGATTAAAAGTCAAAATGTAAACTGACTTGAACACAAACCATTGAACACAAAATTTTTAACCTCTTCAAAGCAAGAGAACCATGCTAACTCAAATGTAATAGCTGATGTCCGGCCATCAGAAACTGCAATGGAACAAAAAATTAGTATAATTCGTTTTAAATTTGCAGTTCATGTTACATAGCAAGCAAATGTCCATGAAGGTCACTCTTGCATATCTTAAGTTCTTTGGATAACTCTGGTCAATACCAATGGTTAAAAGTGAAAATAAACTTTTTTCATACAAACTGGGTGTAGGGCTAGGCAGTGTGCCTTTCAGAAATTAAAATACGTGTATGACATCAATTTGTCAAACAAATTCAGGTCAAAAGGTCATTCACATTTACACTTATGTTGATTAAAAAGTGTATGTTCTGCAAATTTTATGTACAAGAAATGCATTAGTGAAGAACAAAGGCAAACTGTGATCAATTCTCACTTACTCTTAATTGACATTTTCTACATGTAAGCTATGGCACAAGAATTTAAATGAATTAAAAAAGCTAATTAAACCAGATTTTGCAAAGACAAACAGCAGTATTTCAGAAAAGCTATGATCTTTCACAACTTGGACTATATTGGACTATTTAAACATTAAAAAAATAGATAGTACCTTTCAGCTTTTATTTGGTTTTTAACAAACAAACTGTAAATTTTGTGTTACTAAATGCTACTTAAACACAACAATCATCCAGAATGTCTTACAATTTCTCTGTGAGATGCACTGCTTCATTTACAATTATTGTAAAAGTTTACCATCAAACTGTAATGCAAGAACTGTGAACAATCTAAATGCACCAAAAAGAACAAGAGTGCATGTAGTAATTTTAATAACTGTCGTGAGATGAAGCATCACAATTTGCCACTCCGCACTTATCACTATTTATAAATAAAAACAACTTACTGACCACAAAACAAAAGCGACCGGCACAACATAGATCAATAATATTTACAATGTCTAAATAAGTACTGTACACGTATATTACGCTGCGTATATACCAAAATAGCACTCTTCCAAACGTGATAAGTAGCAAAACCACCGAATTCACGCAATTTTAGCAACGTGTGTCGAAAATATTGTAAACCTTCATATGCTTTAATAATCAAAAACAAGTCAACTTTAGGGCTTAATTAGGTAAAACTTCTATAAGCTTGAGTAGTTTTTAATGTAAATATGCATTCGTTTGAAAAGGCAAAAGTGGGAAAAAGCAAGGCAAGTTCGGTGGTTTTGCTATCAACTGTCACGCCATCTTTTCTTATACTGATCACCCCTTCCTTGTGCTGTGTATTTTCCAAGAAGTCTCCAAAACTCCATTTATCTTTAGCACCCACACAGTCAAATGTAAACACAAGTTTCATGTCACTAAGAAGCACAATATTCCTCATTTGATACTGATAAAACAGAATGAGTTCTGTCTCAATCCACAATCTTAATATGATAATCAGACACAATGTCACATCCACCATGTTTCTCATGTAGTGCATTGCCCAACAGTAACATTTAGCAACTGATAAAAGTTCAATTCAGGCATTTTATAGTCCCAAAGTTTATCTGCAAGTTATATTAGCACGTAATAAAGGCACACCCGCAAAGAAGTGCACACTTATGCAGGAAACAAAATTTTTTAGAGAATATTTGTCAGGGAGAATGCTGCCGTTCATCATTATCCCACCCATTCTCTTTAATCATGTGAGCCAGCTCAATGATGTATTTTCCCTCCTTGTATTTCTGAGATGACTCGAATGCATGCTCCTGCAAAAAAGCATATAAACTTTAATTCTAGGCAGCTTCCACAAACAGAAAGCATGAGGCAAAGCCATCTGAGACAAGGAGGAGATTCCAGTTTGGTTCTTTTCTCATTTACTTATTTGTTAATGATTTCTAGTTTTAGTTATATCATCATCTCTCTTACATGACTTCAATACAATACTGTGTGACCATCAAAAAACTGAATGATGGTGACCCAACAAGTTTGAAAGTACACTCAAACAAAATGACCAATCAAATTAAAACAGATTAAGCCTTGTTCTAGTCTTCCAGTGCAAACTGAACTTTCTCAACAAGAATTATAAGAGAAAATTACAATTCCATTGTTTATGTGACAGTTTCTCTAAGGACGTTTTAAGTTAAAGCAAAACACAGTGATAGTTATTCAATGGTAAGTAATTTAGTATTTTAAACACAAACCAAACGAATTTTTAGCTTGGCCAATATTTATGTTCATCGCATGCCATCAACTCCCATTTATCATCTAACCTGCTTGTAAACTGCTGCTATTGCTATCCACCCACCAATAATGCACATACTTTCTGTGTAATATTTTGTTAGGCACGAAATTACTACATAAGTTAATTTTAGCACTAAACTTTAGAACACCCATATTTCTTTCAAAGAACATGCTAAACATGGTAGTACAAGTGACTCATTTAGCTAGAACAAGGAAATGTTTGCTTCGTACATAACTTGACCTCAACGTAAAAACACTGTTTCTGTTATCAATAAGCAAACACCAAGATCAAAATAAATTTCCGTGTAATGGCACAAAAATATTTGACATCATGTATCTGTGTACAAACCTAAGTAAATAGCATTATCACAAACAAGAGTTCATATTGCAAAATTTACAATACAGTAATGCTAAGTTTACACATACGTATTTCCAGCCCAGTGTTGTTTTGCAGCATTCACAAAATATGTCTGCTACAGCATGGAGACCCGTAAGCAGGACTCGTTCCTCAGCTGGTCCACAACCTACGTTTACACTGTAATAAAGAAACAAGACTCTGTTAAAAGCATCTCTGAACAAGCATCATAACTTGTCTTATGCATATTATATAAACAACAATTTTACGCATCTATACATAATACATCTACTAATATACATTACAAAGACACACATTTTCAAAGCTACCTTTTTATGAAGAAACAGCATCTAGCAATCTGCACAGCAATGCCGTGGGGACATCAAAACCATAGAAGTAGAGAAGCAAAATGAAAAAGTAAAAGCCGTGTACAACAAAAGTAAAACACTTACACTGAGTTGAATAAGTAGGCTCGGCCTTGACTTCCTTGGAAAGACTGAAAAAAATGCACAAATTATACTCACAATCAGAATAAAGATTTGTATGTTCTGCAATTATTAAAAACCGGTAAATATTTAATTAACAGGATACCAGCATTTGTGTTTTGCCACTAACTTTGTGAGAAACTCTTAAATTCTATTTTCTAAAAAATTTGTATCTTCCCTCTTATCATGAGTTACCACCCAAGCAAACTACTTTAGCGGGTGAATCCAATAAACAGTAACATATAAGAAAGCAAAATTCATTCGAACTTTATAAAAATAACATACTTTTAATTTACACATAGGCACTTAGTGGGCAGCCTAACAAAATGTTTGGGAATTTAATTCCTGTAGTTTAATTAATTAACAGTGAACCATTATCTACAGCCTCTTTGTATAGTGTTACATAAAATTGCTTGACGACATTACAAATTTTACAATATGTTATTAAATAAAGTTCTTGTACTTTACTATAAAACTATTTAATTAATAGAAATAAGCTTCATAACTTGAACTGGGTTGTAAGACTATGAATTCACCAAAATAGTCTTCAGTATGCTACAAACAAGTAGGAACTTACAGTTTCTCATGCGAGCGCTTATCCAAACACAATTCAGTACAACAAACTATGGTTTATTATTGGTAACTATGGACAGCAGTAGTGCCGATATTGCAAAGTAAATAATGCAAGCTGCAAGGAATCTCATATATAACTGTCATTGATGTTCAACGATCTACTTAGTAATCAGTGATTCACCTCTGACTCAAATCAACAATTTCATACAGTGGAAAGAACTACTATCTCTGTCATCAATAGGGTTAAAATATTCCACTGCAGTTTCGCCTCACATGGCCGAGCCAGTAGATACTGGACTGCAACTACCACTTTGCTGTTACAGCATCAATCAGGAAAATCCATAATAACGCTTTTGACCTGGCAGATTCAAACACACCAAAACTGAAGCCAACCAAAGAAAGTAATGAGCTAAGCTATAGCTAGATGTATCAAATGAAGCCATATGGACTTATCTCTATTGATCAATCACCCAGCTTGCATTCTAATTTCGCTAGTCATCTAACAATCTGCATTACTAGAGAGCATCTGACATCCTTTCAAACATATATATAATTTATTTATTTATAAAAAGCAATTTGGGCTGTAAATTTCTCTGAAGTAACCATATCAGCAATTTATGATCTTATCTTTGCAAAATGAGTCACAAAACAGCACATTACAGTTATGAAGCATAATACACAAATTAATTTGTATAGTGACACTTCGCTAGTAATCGCATTGCATTAATTGCTACTGCTATTAGTTACTAAATAAATGCTCAATAACAACCAATCAAAATATTATTGTTCAATCAGTTGAACTCAGTTCTTGATAACATGAATTATAGTTTAAGTTCTGACAAATGATATGAAGCAAAAATTAAAGTTATCACTTATAAAATTAAATTTATCATTGGTTATACTGTTTATTATTCAAGCAAGATTTCTGCCTAATAATAGTTAAATTAAATCAAATTAGAAAATTAGACCAGGGGCTGTGCTTTAACTAAAGCCAATGAAAATTCACTGATATTTTATAAATAATTCTCAAAAACGAAAAGATAAGAGGTGTTTGGTGAATGTGCTGGCATATGTATCAGGTTTTTTGTCAGATTTTAGGCAGAATAGAACCCATTGAAAGTCCTAGATGATTATGATATTATACCACAAACATAAAACCTAACCATTTAAGTTTTGAACTATTTCATGCAAAGGTATCTCTACAGGCTACAAATATTACATTAAATAACAAAACTATGTTAAAAATTATAATGCAAAAGGGCATCCAACAAATATCTGAAACTAAATCATCCCGAACTCAGTCATAAGGTCCTAACTTTCATTTAACCTACATTTCCATAAAGAAAATTAATTTAATTTAGCAAGCTTCTAAGCATCGACAGATAGTAATCTCCCATGAGTGGCCTTCAAGGCAATAAACTAAAGCAATAAGGATTTCTGTAGTAAATAGATTCTGACTGAATTAGAAGTGACTGCTAGAGATGCAGTGCTATCCGCTTAGGACTTAAGCAGTAAGGTATAACGACTCATTGTCAAACGCCAACAGCATAAACAGCTAAATAATGCAGAAAATATAAGAGATTTAACAGCTGTATACGAAAAACTACCTCGTGATATACAAAGAAACTCCGAGAAGAAATCCAGCCTGCGATTTTTTCAGTAGACGTATCCAGGATTTCTACTGCAGTAAGCAACTGACCACCATTCAATCAATAATAAGATAGATTACAGCAGCTTCGTCATAACACAGAAGCTCTAAAAGTGCAGAGAAACGGAGAATGATGACTACGACATAGGTAACTAGACACTTACCTTAGATATGAGCTCATCATGATTAGCTAGATGTGCCCGGCAGTGCACACATGAGTAAGTGCGATGACAGTTTGGTAGGTATGCCTGAAATAACAATAAAAAGCCATCACTAAAATGGCTTCATCCTGCACCTAATGAATTGCCTACTAAAAATGAAACAGCAAGATTAAATTGGCTTCATGCCATGTGGCTAAACCAGCGCTAAATTTATTGAACAGAGAAACAGACCCATAAATATAGCTTTATGTATCACCTGTAAAAAGCAGTGTGAACATGGTGCAAAAAGAACTTTCCCTACAGTCACTTTTAGTTGTAACACTTCAAAAAACAAAACCATAATACAAAATGGCCTCCTCCTTACTCAAAACAGCTGTACAAAAATCACAAAGTGATTAAAAATCAGTTTTGTGCATCTACATAAATTAACCTTGTTCTGATGTCATATAAATTATTTCACTTAGTATATGTACTGGCAACTTAAAACCAGCCACATATGATTTCGTTAAAAAATAATATATAAAATTAAGATATTAGTGCATTTTGAAATGCAAGAGCATCACAAATTCTGGCATAAAAACACAATGTTTAGCTTGCTCGAAACTTCAAAAGGGAGTTAGGCATTATAACGAGGTGCATTAAGACGTTAATAAATGAGACTTGGTTGTGATTTGCTTTCTCACTGGGCATTAGATTCAAATCTTCCGCATTACAAGCAACTACACTAACTATTATTCAACAAAAAAACTTTGATTTCTTTCAACATTGGAAAATTTACTGTACGTATTTCTAGAAGTCCAGGAAATCATATGCAGAATATAGGCATAGAATTCACAGCTGTGATTCCAAACTGTGGAGCACAATTAATAACAGTAAACATAATAAATTAATATTGAACTGCAAAGGCTACAACTACTTCCAGAATCAATCAGAAGCTCATGACTTATGTTTGTATGAATTGCAGTCTTCTATTTCAGTAATCATTTAACCCATCCATTATGTTTTAATGCAGAAATGATAAACAGACTTAACATATTCGAGCACATTTTATTACGTTGATGGATTTAACTAAATATTTTAATAAAGTTTTGCAGTACCATAGTATTACAGCAATTTGATCATTCAAAAGTTGACATATAGACACTAACACAGTGCAATTTGTCATCAAAATATCTGATATTTTTTACTACCTGATGGTTGAACCACACAATAATTATAGAACTTTAATGATTTTTTATTTGTTAAAATTGTTTTTAAGATACGACAAAACAATCAATAAGATATTGTAATAGATTTTAAATCCTAAATATCACATTCTTTAAGTCCAATTAAGATCCTGAGTAGCAAGCTAAAGGAAAAAGGGGAAAACGTTGTTCATACCTGGAATGTTTTTACCATCTTGACACCATTAGCACGTGTGTCTAACTCTGCCGGTTGATCCCAGGTGTTGAAGGGTGGCAGGCAGTGATGAGGTGATGTCCAACAAGCAAGTTGCTGGCCTATGGTTGTTATCCTGCCAGCTCAGTGGCTGGCGCACACTGGGGTTACCTTGACGATAATAATGGTAATGACTTGTTATCCTAGCACCGCCCTAACTGGCTAAATCCTCGGTTACTAAATGTTGATAAGCCAAGCAAACACGTAACTAGCTCAGCAACCTCAGATGTCAATAATCTGCAACCAGCTTGAAGGTAGCAACCTGTAAAATAAAATCCTGTGTTGATTAAATATAGAATCATTGACTAAACTGTAACAAGATTCACCACCAAATTCCCCCTTATAATGAGATCTTTTCAATGACGTGTAAACACACAACAAAGTTGAACAAACCACGAAATAACGCTGAAAATAGTACTGTGAAAATACAACTGATTTATGTTTTAAAGTTGGCCTTAGTCTTGCAAGTGACGTAGAAGACAAATAGATCAACTTAGATATAACCTAACACAACCAAAACTGTCGTCATTAATTAATATATACACTACACTGCAGTATGAAATCAAATATACGTGTGCTCTTTAGAAATGTTAATCACTAACCACTGGATTTCTAAAGGTTTAGCAAAGAAAAGCAACATGGTTTATTGACAACAACACAAAACTGAAATTACCATTTAACGTGTACAGACAAATTAAAATTCCTTGCAAAATGTGAATATAGAAAACTTCACCACTGCAAATAACACAAATGATTACCGTATACCCAATGATATACTTATTCAATTAAACCTTGTCAAACAGGATGGACACGGGATCTATCCGGGAAAACATGTAACATAATAATGCAATTGTAGCATAAATCTTACATTAATAGGAACAAAATATCCTATACAGCATGTCACGTACACGGTATCCAGAACACAAAGGAACTTGTCATAGTATCCTGAGTTACAGCACAACCTGCCCGCAGCTGCTTTACAAGTGACCTGGCAATGTACGTACGTTATAGGGTACAATCAGCTGATCAGTGGGCAAACTAGCCTGGCAGCTGACAACAAAGAGAAAGTCAATGCGAGTTTCTAAACCCACCATGTTAAACCGAAAAAGACACAAAGAAAAGGTACTACGCTAGATAGTGCAAATGTAGTGAACAGTACTACTCATGGCGTACAGAAATCATCAAACTGACTGCAAAAAAAGCTGCTGACTCGGTTTTGAGTTGTCACGTCTGTACATAGTCACTCATTCCATGAACTAAAATGATGTGACACTTGACTTGTTTTTCAATGCATCGACTTCGATTTGACGCGACAAAATAAAATTGCTTTGAAACTGGATTTGGCTGACAGAACGAAAATACCATCCAAAGAGAACAAGCTGTATATAGAATGTGTACAAAATATGAAGTTCTTTGTAAGCAAGAATGAACTGTTTTAACTCTAAATACGATTTTATAAATCTTTCACACATCTGATTAGAACTACCACGTTCTAGAAACACCATAAATAAATTTCATAAAATTGATTGGTTTTCATAAAACAAACTTCATATTGTGGAATTTAGTGTCAAAAATGCACTTTCTTGTTTGCTGTGCAACACATTAGGTCTAACGTCCAAATTAATGTACCTTAAACAAAATTAATGAAGATTTGAGAACCCTGACTAATTTGATGCGTGACATGACATGAAATTTTTGTATTATCTGGTGAAACTGAAACTAAGTGACGCTGACTAATATGAAATCAAATGTTAATGAACAAGAAGAAGTTATTATTGTACCATCTGAATCTGCAATCGTTATGGTGTAAAAAAGGCAAAATAGCTCAACACAAAAAAAAGTCTATTGTGTCAGCACTGTCACTGTACTGCATGGGCAAATGACAGCTCTTTGTTTAGGAAGCGACTCCAGCAATTTTATCATTCTAGAAATAGTTTCAACATCAGTTTGCCTGGAATCTGGGCTACTGTAACCTGTTACCCTTTGTCCTTCACCTGCTGGCTGAATGTAAAAATGGATAACTAAGTACAATCTAAAACGCCACATAGTGGGTATAAAAAGCTCCAAAACACATCGCTTGTAGCATCTAAAGTAAGCTGCAGTTATTGAGCGTCAGAAAATCTAAAGTTTTTGTAGATAATTCGAAGTAGTCATGTGCAGATTTGCGACCAAAGTAAAGTGTAAAGTTGAAAGTACTGTATTCTGGACTACTGGATTAAAAAACCCTGGACCACATGCCCTTAGGCTATAGACAAGCAGTTACATTTCATTTTTGTGCTCAAGTCTAGGAAAAGTTACAAGTCTGTTCTAAGTCTTGCAGGGAACTGCAGCTGGCCCAGCATTTGGGAAACATAGTGTGAAATATTTGAGAGTTTTGGGACTCGATATAAAAACTGGTAAAGACTTTGCAGTTGACATGACAAGATTGAACGGTAAATATTTTGGGTCTTTGAGTACCAAATGCAACCCAATAATGGCAAAAACACTAATTAGTTATTATTATATCCCCATTTTGTTGTATGAGTGTGAAATTGGTGGCATTTCTACTAGAGATGCAAATAAGGTGGAATTGTGCATACAAAAAAATATTAGACTTAACAGAGAACATGCAAAACTATTTATATTCTATTGTGGCACCATGACAGCAAATCAAAAACTTGGCTTCTTAAGAAAAATTCAAGATGTTGAATTACTTGTTATACCCAAAATGTTGTATTTTATGAATGATTCAGATGTTGATTTAAGAATAAAGTATAACTGCGCTGTTTGCTTATTAATTTTAATGTGAAACGAGAAGTTAGAAAAGCATTTTGTGAATGTATAAACAACAGTTACTACATGTAAAAAGTATGATGATATGTATGGATTTCATCACTTTTTTTATATTTCTAACAAAAATTATTATTCATTGCCTTTAATTATCTATACTAAAAATCACTGCTGCATAATATTTTATATGAATAAACAACTAATAATTTGAGATTACAAAGCAAAGCAGTGAAAAACAAACAAGAGCAGACGTCTCAGACTCAGAGCATTTTCATCAGAGAATTATGCTATTACGTAAATGTATATGCATTTCAGTGCCTTCACAGCTGATAGTCAACATTTATAAACTGTTACCTGACTGAATCCTGCCAAAACAATATACCAAATTGTATTTAGCACTGGCAGTTATACATGATAAGACTCAGACCTGCACAATAGTACAGTGCAAAGTTACAAGATCTAAGTTGTACAATTTTCCTACGTACAAATGCTTAACAATTAAAAAATATCTGTAAACCCTTATTTAAAACAAGTAGGGCTAAAATGTCCTCATTTATTTAGAAAACATTTGTTGTTCCAGTTTAAAGCGTGAAGTTTAGGAGCTAATCTTATTCATCACACTCGATATACTCTCCAAATCATCATTAAACCCAGTACCATAGGTCAGTTCTTTGTTAAGAAATAAAATGCATGCAGCAACTGGGCGAACAACGTCAAAAGGCCATACTGGAAAATAAGTGCAGAAATCTGATATCTCCAAAAGAAACCTAGATCTGTGACAGCATGTTATTATAATAGGAGAATATTTCTCTACCAGTAGATGTAGAATTTGAACACTTTTTAAGAACTCAGACTGGAATGACCAGAACTCGACTACAGTAAACTCGAACTGCAGATACAAATAGTAAGTAAACTAAATACACTAAATACTCTTCACTAAATACATTTGGAAACATAAACTGGGAACGTATATATATATATATATATATTTATAAACGTATATTTACATATATAAATTTCATTTGAGATTTATCTCAAATGAAATTTATGAACACGAAATTGCAAAAACCTTCTTCATCTCTAATCCTCCTGCAATATCATTCTAAATATTTATAATTTCCCACCTTTGCTTGCACAATTATTGAACAATCTCAGAACCTGTTTATCTTAAAACAGGGAAAGACTTGTGAATTATAATTTTATTAATGTTTTTCAAATAGCAGGAATAGTTTAGAGAGGTTAATTAGAGGCCGATTTAGATGAGGCCCACGAAACAAGTCACAAGTTTGCAGAAGTTCTTACAGCCATCAATGATAACAGTTGACAATATATAAGCTATAACAAAGACAAATGAGTGTGAACAGAGGAAGTTAAATACTAACAGTGCTCAAAAAAGAAAGAAGTAATTTCAGTTTAAATATTAACAAGACCTGTTAATGAAATAATTATTTCAATGTGCTAAGTCATACAGCTAAAATGTAGTCAAGCTGAACTATACACATATCTTGATGTACCTACCATAATCAATGACACAAAATGTAAGCCAAACACAAATAAATTTTATATAATATGATAACACTATCAGAAGCTGAATAACAAACCAGTTAACAAAAAATTTTCTTCAAAATTTCTCGCTAGGCTAAAGTGTGATTTCACAAGCTTCCCTAATGACATTACTGAGTTATATAGTTTTACTGATCCTATATAGTCGTTTAACATTTTGAGCACTTACAACGTTTATGAGAAGATATATGGAAATTTCAGAGCCTCGCGCCGGGTATATGAATCTATCCAGCTTTTGCATTTAGCAAAATTAAATTAATTTTCTAAACTAACAAAGATGTCAGTACTAATAGCCTACCTAAAAGGTCTAATAGTACTTCTAAACTTATATGTCATATGCACCTGCAGCAGAAGGCAGTGAGTTAGTGCTACTGGCTACAGCGAACTTAAAAACTTGAGAAAACGTTTCCAGTCTTGTGCAATTTGTTACTCGTCTTCCATCATCAATCATCAATACTTCATCAGTCGACATTTTCAAAAGGCATTTGAGAAAGGACTGATAGTGCATAGTTACCATCTAGGTCCTTATTTCTTTGGATGAAATATTCTTATTTAGATTTCTATGCTGCGTAGAGGTGCTTAGCAAAAGTCAGAGTCAAAGTTATTGCTGTTCCCCGGTAATAATAATAATAATTTAGCTCCAACATTATTTCTGATTCAATGCTTATCTAGTGTTTACAGCTGAGCTAGTGCTTTAACCATTTTGATTTTCACTTTTTACTCAAACCGTTGCACAAAACACATTGCATAAACTTCCGCTTCAAATTCACAGACATTTAATTTTAGTGTAAGTAATGTTATAATACCTTCTCTTGCGTGACTGCATCGATGAAAGAGAAATATTTCACATTAATTTAAGGATATCGAATAAAAATTCTCTGTTAGTTGGCAGCTTTTGTTATTGTTGTTGTCTCGTAAAATCTCGGTTGAAATCGGTTCGACGAACTTCGTGCTTACATTGCCCTCTCTTGGTCGCAAATGAAACGAAATAACAAGTCACAAATTCTCGAGAACTACCCATTCAGTGCCAGAGCCTTTCAACAGTTCATTCCACTAAGCAAGTGTATTAATAATTGTATTCTACTTCTTTATGTCAGAGATTGTCTTTGAGTATAGTTAACTCTGTTTAATCTACTTCAACTATGTTACCAACAGTCGTTTTTAACTTTTTATTCTAATGTTTTAAAACTGCACAGTTTTTTTAGTTGATGATATGCTATCTATGATACCCTCGCAATTACTTACATCTTTCTTAAACAGCTGCACGCTTAGTATCTTTTTAGTGGTCTCAGTCTGTACTTCTAGCTATTAGGTGTGTTTTATAACGATCCTTTGTGTATGTTTAAACATTTTGTGTGTTTAATTTCCCTTTTATTGTACAAGTGTTTTTATGTTGCTCCTGCGTGAAGTTAGTGGTTTAACATAAGGCTGTGTTCGTGTTGTCACTTTCAATTTTTTGAGTAAACTTCACTTAATTGTACTTGTAACGCCTTGTTTTAATTTTTCTACTTCGCCACTTAATCTGCCTAATTGATTATGTATATTTCTGTGGTATATAATTTGGGTTTATGTATCACAAGTTTTATTCAGGTCAGGATCTTATTCTTCATCATTTCTGGCGCTCTTTCCTCAGTCAAGTTCTACGCAGAATAAAGCTTTATTTGCCCTTTACTTGATGTGAAAAAAATTTGCACAGTTCGCGGCCAGTAACGTTCTGAATGTGTTGACAACATATGAATATATGGTTTTAATACACAAAACTCAAATGGTAAACAAAATCAAAACAGGTAAATTAGGTAGTACCTAATAACTTTAACTTATTGCCAATATAAGCCTATAATACAGATAGTAATTTAGGAAAATCCAGAGAGGTTCCCAGCGCACCGTACGTACGTACGTCTACGTTCTACGTACATCTTGGGAGCGTCTTTGGGAAAGCCCGAGCAACGTGCGGATGCACTTTCTTATCAATGCTCAGTCACGACTTGTTAGATGAACTAACAACTTTTCAGGGTGGGGATGATCTGATTTTTACCAAGGGTAGGCAGTATTCGATGTTAATTAAAATTTGTTATGAAATTAACAAAAAGTAAAATTTGCATTGAGTAAAAGCATATTGGCAGTTTGTGATTTATTAAAATTAATTTGCATGCTCGCTGTTGTGCGTTAACGTTGTAACAAAGTTACAGGATCAGCTATTATCACCCATTTTGTGTGCAAAAGTTCTTGTAAAACACCGGTTAAAGTCGCAGCTAGCACGGTTGTTTAATGGAATTTTACATTAATTTTATATTTTGGTCGTCGTGCTTTTTACGTTATAAACTTGAAGTACCGATTACTTTGATACATAACTTTAGTTGCTTATACCTACTTAATTCACATCAATGATGGAAAGATACATAGGAAATTGGCAAAATACGAAAAATGAAAACTTCGACGAATGGCTGGAATACAAAAGTTCGTATAATTCGTGAGTGTGAAAATAGATTTTGTACATTTTTTTCTGTATATCTGTGCAAAATGTGCGCGTATAACTTCATTTCCATAATGGTCATTACATACCATGAACTAGTATGGAAAAATTATGTATACAATTTAAGGTGCTCCGTGTAAAAAAATCTCTTCCTTTTTGTATTCTATTTTTTTGTAATGGAGTTCTTTACCAAAATATTCTGTGTAGGATAAAGAACAGACAAGTGGTTTACTTACACATTACAGTATCCAAAAAATGAAAATTCACGAACTATAGTGCTTTAAGAATTCACTTCAATTCATGAAGTGACCCTTGGCAATCTTTTGTTGTATGATGCAGTGGTGTGTTAACGCTACGGTGTTGTAGTAATCATTCGGCGAGTGTGCGTCGTGGTGTTCCATTGTGCACTTACCGTAGTGGTCATTCACCATTGAGTGCATGCCGTGGTGTTGTGTTGATCATTCACATTGATCATTGATATAAGTCATCTACCTTCTAAGCAGAAGGTCTTGGTTCAAATCCTACTGTGTTACAACTTTTCACATTTCCTGTTTTAAAATTTTGTTTCAAAATTTAATTTATTGTGGCATCATTAATATTAACATTAATATGAAGATTATAAATAATTAACAAGTCATCAGAAGTTACTATGTTTCACTTTCACAGGATTTTGTTGCTTAAATAGGTCACGTGGCACCCAAATTGCCAAAATCTGTCATGGTTGCTCCACTAACTTTGATTCAGACCTATTTACCTACAGGCCTAAGATATCTAGTTTATCTTGCTACACTACCCTGTTTTGAAGTCTAATATAATGATGTACTTGTTTTCATCAAAATTTCACGCAGTTTAAGCTCTTTCTTGGTTTATAGCCCGACATCACTCTTAGGTGTACTGTGCAGTCCATTGTTAGTGACATAAAACTGCTTTTGTGATGCTTTAACATATTTTCTTGAAATTGACTCTGCGTTTACCGTTAAATTACATATCCTAATACTGTACCCTTTACATGTTCTGCAGAAGTATTGCCATTCCTTAGATACGCATCAAAGGCAACCACCACTTACATGGACATACAAGATACAGGTGAAGGTACCTACCACATCCGTGTTTATGCCGTTTTCCAGACATTTCACAATGTCAAATTTGAACTGGGGAAAACTGTAGATACCCGAAGTGCAATGGGACAGAAGATAACAGTAAGATTTACCAAATTTATTTTAATAACTGCATATCATCATCATCATCGTCAGAAATCAAAGTGATTTGCCGTAATGATTGTAACCGTAACCACTTCTGCCAGAGTAAAAGATTTGCGAAGCGAACAGACGTACACTTTAAAACACTTAATATTTTTTGACAAAAATCTGTGGGAGGCATACATTATAAAATTATGTTATTTATATTGTTACCATTATACTGCCAATGTAATCTATTGTCAATGCATTGCATAATGATATGCGATGAAAGATATATGAGTATTTGAGTATGAGTATATATGTATATATATATATATATATAGAAATATATATATAGAATATATATCTATATAAAAATATATTATATTATATTATATAATTCCAATGCTGTACGCACAACTGCCATATATATATACACTAGAAGCTAGAAGCTTATGACCTGAAGTGTACTGCAATCTTAAAATTGTCATATGTCGAACTTTCTAGGAAAATTTAATTCTAGACATGTAGTAAATAAATCGTAAGACCAGTCAATTGAAAGTGAAAATAAGATTATTTTCCGAGATCTGAATTCGCTTGAATAAATAAATAGTGTCTTTACTCTTTTTTGTATGTTTTTGAACGAAATTAGCAGTCAAATTTTAAATGAAAAGTGTGAAATAATTATTATAGCTACTAATTCCAATGTACTAGTAGGATAATAATGCATAATATGCCTTCATAGTTTTGCACACTCACATAGCAGTACAACAAAAAGAAGTTAAGAATGTATAAAAAGTTACTACAATTATATTATTTGCGGCATTTTAGAATACTTATAAAATTCAAAATGGGATACTGGTGCTGACTGTGGTAGAACTCGAGTGTGATAATTTAACGGAAGAATATACACATGAAATAGAAGATGACGACACGTTAATCCTGGTAAATATAGGTAGTTACTGTAGAGTTAGTGTGTTCTTTATGAATAATGTTGTAGCCTGCAGTCCTGTTTATAAAGATGTAGCACAAATTACATTGTATTGGATGGATGGGATTAGATTAGATTAGATTGGATTGGATTGGATTGGATTGGATTGGATTGGATTGGATTGGATTGGATTGGATTGGATTGGATGGGATGGGATGGGATCGGATCAGATCAGATTAGGTCCGATTCGATCCGATCAGTCTAAAACGAGTTTCACGCAGGTATGGACGTCATTTAAATCTATGTACGAGAGACTTATACTACAGTCTCTGCTTACACCTGCTTAACAGATAGCGGAGCTGAATAAAACATCTATTGTAACTTGAAATGCGCAGTATCACTTCACTTCAAATGAATAATTTTTCATTATTTACTAAAATCAGGCCATTAAATATTTTAAGAGCTACGAAATTGGCTACAAAGTACAGTACATGTAAACAGTGGGCAAAGGTAAATCAAGAGTAACTTTCCTCTAAGATACTGTCATAATTTTCTATTGCTAAAACAACCAAGAGATCTCTGACAAAGCCATTATAATTATTCTTGTTTCATGACAATCATGATGACATTGATATTGATGATAATGGTGACAAAGAATTTCATATTCTATTAGACCTTGCGGCTTGCGAAATGTCATTATCGTCTAGTTTTTAAGCAGCATTTTGCAGAACGTTTGATTTGTCTGCGCCACTTTTCAGCGTCACTTTTAAAATTCAGTTCAGTTACTAAATGTTTCTTTCGGTCAAAAAAATCTTAAAAAGATCTAAAATATAAGCAATTCGGTTACCATAATAATGAAAAAAGTAAAATTGTGGAGCAAAACCTCCAAGTTAAGTAACAATGAGAGAATTCTAGTCAAAACTGTAAAGACGAAACCATGGCAACTTTATCTGATCATGTTTTTTTTTGTGTTTTAGAGCATGCCGCTAGGAGATGGCCAGTCAATGTGCAAAAGATGGTTTGTGAAATATTGATTTCGCAAGAATATCCTACATTTATTTTTCTAGACTGAGAACATTTTAGTTGTGTAGTTCTGTTTTACACTAATTATACTGTTCCAGTACACCTTTAAATCAGTACTGTATTTCATAGTGTATTGTCAAGAAAATGTCAAGTTTTTGTAAATTTTGTCTGTTTTGAAGCCTTGGTCGGAATTGACGTCCACGGTTCTAGACTGAATGTTTTTTCATCAATTGCCGATTAAAACGGACTAAAAACATACCTGCTCGTACGGCAGCCTAAAATGTACCATAAGTGCTTCGTCAGAGGAACAAAAGAAAGTGTTATGACAGAGAAAAATTATGGTTTTAAAAAAAATAATAATTCGCCTATGCTCAGTGGTCCCAACTGCATCGGGCGTCTACATCTAAAGAGTGGAAGAGACGTTTTACATAAGGGAATCGCCATTTGATTGAAGAAAAAACTGAGTTAAACATCTATAAAAAATCCTCTTTAGTCGTGATTAATCCATTATTCATTGCCGAAATCAAAATTTAGTGTACTAGGCACTACAAACTTTACCGTACCAAGAAAATAAGGACTATTATGAAGTGTTATCTAAATACAAAAACATTAATTACGAATATTCTCTGCTGCTTAGAAACTTTGAAAAGTTGAAGCAACTGTGTAGCATATATAGTCTAGTACGCAATGTACTGATCATAAGGCTTGTTCAGAATTTTTGGAGATTAGATATCCTATATATTTTAGGAAAGCTAAGGATCTACCTTTGCATAAAAGTTATCTTTTCATTTTTTAACGATTCCAAAAATATATAGTTTTGCAAATCTCCAAAAAATTTAACGAAAATGTATAAGGAACTGGACTAATATGGCCTTTGTTTTTCACTTTAGTTCACTGTGCAGCTTTCTATTACATCTCCAAAGAAACCAGTTGACATACACTCTCTAAGAATATAAATGCGTTGCGTGTAGGCCTGTAATGGTTATGTGCCTCAGTGTCGATTCCAGTTTCGGTCAATAAATAAGTAAAATCGATGACTTGGCACCTTCGGAAAAGGATCTTTACTTCAAAATGCAGCGGTGTGCTTATATTCTAATAACATAATTTAGAGGAACTTTTAATTTGGAAGCAAGAAACAAAAATGCGTGTAACTTCGATTTGGTCGATGGTTCATATATCATTGGTGCACTGTACGTCACATAGCACAATCAGAACACATATTTGTGGAGACGCTTTCCTTTTGGATGGCGTATTTAAATTTTAGGAAAATCATTTTGTCAAACGTGTCTTTACCTTAAAAGTTTGACCATGCTTAGCTTAAAATACCTAATAGTTCATCTATAACTGATGTTTTGTAAATCTGCAATTGTCTGTCAGGGTGTAACAAAAATAATACTGATACGTTATGCGTAAAAAATGTATGGATTAAAAATATTTTCAATCATTTTCGTTGCATGAAAATATAACTGAACGAACATGTACAATATTATTCAGAAAGCCTGCAAAATTTGTGGTCTCTGCAGCGATAAAGAGGCACGTAACTATATTCTTCAATATTAAATTTCTAATTTTCCTGGGTCAACTAGAATACTGCTCTTGACACCCTTAATTAAAATACTATAGCCGAATCTATCAATCTACTACTTCTTTACTTGAAGTAACAATATTGCCCGACTTCGCTAGCGTAGTCTTTGTATTATTAAACAGACGTCTTAAATTTTAACAGTATGTTCAACTTTTTGAAAAAAAACTTGTTAAATTATTACAATGGGGTTTTAATCTTCTGCTTATTGTTATTTTCACCCGTTTCTTCTGATTAATCATCTGTTTTGCTTTTGCAAATAACCCAGCCAACTCCATAGGTAGTTTGTATTGGTATCACCCTTTCTTCTGATTAATTGGTCTTTTGTTGTTCTTTTGTCATTCACTTCTAAATCCACGAGTTGCATTCTGTTGATCTTGTACTTAAGTGGTTTGATAACTGTTTTGTTGTATATAAGTTATGGTCCTTGTTAGACTTCTCTGTTGAATTTAAAGCTGTGACCGTCGTCAGTGATTTTATACTTCTGTGTTTCTCACACGAGTTTTTGTCTGCTGTATTTCTGTGCTTTTCTACGTGCCCGTATCCTTTAGAGTCTGATATCCTTTTTTATGTATTAATAATATAAACAAAGAACTCCCAGAAAAATTTGTTGTAGCGAATCCTTGTGATTTTTTTCTCTTTTTTCATCCTTTTTTGTTCACCTGAAGAACTACAATCGTAGTTTGAAACGTTGTGCCCGATCTTTCTTTTCCTTTGTTTTTTTAATTGTGATTTTTTTATTCAACACCACTATTTTGAAATGTTGTTAAGAATTAATATGTTTTGTAATGAAACAAAAGTCGGCTAAATAAAGCAAGCTTACAACAAAATTTCAAAAAGTAAATTGTAGCATATACAAAGAAAGACATGCGATTATCATCACCTTGTGTAATTACATGTATATACAAGATTATAATTGGGTCCTATTGTGCAACACCACAGTGGATTTTGAGCAATAGTAAGCAATACACGAACGTTTCCGCGTAGTCTTTTATAGCAGCCACAGCTCTGCTGCGAAAATATCATCTTTCATTACTTTACAAACTACATAGTCAGACTCACTGGGACGTTTTGTCACAAGTATACATCACTGCAGAATACAAGTTTAAGGGACGCCTGGCAAAAGTTCCTCTTAAATTATAATCAGGTGATTCTTATAAGCCGGCAGTGTCCCTCCGGATCCACCCATCGAGTAATTGCCGTCCACTTCCCGTCCCTTTCCCTGACGAAATCAAATTCTTGTCTCCATGCTCCTTCACCTTCTAACCAGCTATGTGACTGAAACAAATGATACAAAAGTAAGTCTAAAGGCTATATTCCCCGCTAATTTAGTAACAGAAAAATAATCAATTAAAAAAGTAACATCGTTTCTTTGCTTTGAATCAAAACACTGATACACTACGATAGTATTTATAAAGGGTCATTTGGGTCTTTCCTTATGTCCTGTTCACACGGTGCAATCTTTGCTCACGTCCATTGCATGAGTTGACGTATGCTTGCAAAACGCATCATGAAACTGTACATACCATTATGACTTATGCAAGAGACACATGCACAGGACGCATGTTCTAACAACACAAGCAAGACACAAGAATCATTTAAATCAATCACCAAAGTCGCGATTCAAATTGACGATTTTTTAATTGTGCTTTTTTAATTGTGCGAATTTACAAGCAGAAAAATCATGATTAGGGTTATGGCAATAGCTGGTAACTTTTGTCAGTTTATAATCTTTGTTGCAAAAAGTGAAACCAATTTTAATAGTAGTTTTGCTGTAAAGTATAGAACAATTATCTTATTTTACTCCACGATGTTATTATGATACTCCTTGATAAGATAATGCAAATCACATCAAATTTTACATATTATGTACCTCTTGCCCTCTTCCAAATTTACCTTTAATATGAGGCTCCAAAATGTTTTGGAGATAAAATCGGGCTTGTGTTGAAAATCGTAATTTTCTATGAATTTGTCTTCTGTGAAATAACACGTCCACGCTCGCAAATTGAAACCTTTGTTGTAGATGACAAACTTGAATGGAACAAAGTCAACGTCTTCTTCGGGTCCTAGAGTATGATAAATGTTTTCAGTTTGTATATTCTGCACGTACATGGTACTAAACATCTTCGCTGAAATACGTTTTGTAAACTAGTTGAAATTTATTGGTTTACCATGCTTCTATTCCGATGCTTCTATACGAAAAATTTCAATACTTAACGTCTGGATGGGCTACAAACAAAGTAAGATTTTGCAAAACCATCTCTGTGCAAATAAAACAAGTAATTAAAATATTGTTGCGGAGGCGGTCAAGAGGTCCAGGGTTCAAATCTGGATCAGCCAAACCATGTTGCAGACAAATGCTGTAGATGCGAAAACAGAGAAGAAATATAAACAGAAAATTAAGATGAAAACTAGCCAGAATCTTTTCCTGCATTCCTCATGCTGATCATGACTATGGAACAGGTACTTAGGTGGTAAACGCACCTGTCCGTCTGCGGACTGAACAGATGAGACTATTTCATACCAGCTACTTATAGCTGCTTTGCAATTCTGATATGCAATGGCTTCGTAATGGATCGAACCTTCACAATGTAGAGGGGAGTCGAAAATAAATGGCATTTCGCCCCCGTACCAACATGCACATAATTATTGATGAATATTACATTTTTACAATGATAATATTTACAATGACAACGAAACAAGAGTAATAAGTACATGCTTAATAATAAAAGTTTACTGGTCTATTATACGAGACCTACGTTTTAGTTCTACGTGTTAACTAAGAGAAAAGAAATTACAATATGACTAAATTACAACATTATTACATTAAATGTGTACGTTAAGTCTAATACAAAAAACTTTAGACATCCCTAATTATACTGTGCCTACGGTCATTGTCGATAATGAGCAAAGGAACAACATAGCGATTGCCAGCGATTGAGACTCCTGGCTAGCTAGGCCGTTGGCACAGAAAAGTTATTATATATAACACTACGTTTACATATAATATGAACCCATTTGCAAGAGTAGATCCATATAAACAGGGTAAAAACACTTTAACTCGACATATGCCATACTGGCGTAGTTCTGGATACACTCGTTTAAACAGTTCCACCTTTCTACGAATTCAGTCAATTTCACTGTGGTGATTAGTCACATAAGTCAAAGTAAAGAATTCCCAGTTAAATGTGTTTGCAACCTTCTCGTGTCGTGACTAATACTGGCTGTAAGTGACTAATAATAATCTTCATATTAGTTGCATACAAAATAATAGAAATTAATTTTCTCTTGGATACATAAAAACATGATACATACATGTTATTTCCATTATGGTCCAAGTGTTAGTATAAGTAAAAAATCACAAAAAATAAAATGCATAGAAGCTATTAAAAATACTGCAGATTACTATACATTAAACTAACATTATGTACAGAAAATAATAATAAAAGCGCAAGTTAAAACTTAACTGTGGTGTAAATCATTGACTAATATCACAAACAACTAGTTGTCAATTAAGAAAATGTAAATGAAACGAAAGGATAAAAGCTACGGACGTTATTAATATATGTAAACTAGTAGTAGTTATGAATTATTATGTGAATTACAAAACAATGTAAAATCCAACTAGTGAAAATCGTAAAATTAAAAGATAATGAGTAGACAAGAAAAATCAAAGCACAAAAGATTAGCGATGATTATGTATAAAAATTTTAGATAAGACCAGTAAAGCTAAAACACTGTATTATATAAACCAAAAAACAAAAACTAAAAATAATCTAAAATCTATAATGGTTACTTAAAAGCACAACAGATCAAATTTGTAGCCTTCTAAAACGCAAATATGATCCTAATAAAAAATCTGAAGTCCATCTAAAATTTATAATGGTTATCTAAATTAAACGCACTATATATATGACTAATTTAAAAGTATTTGTAGTAAACAGTTTTAAGCTGTGCTTCTGACGATTTCAATCTAAGATTAGCATTGACATTATTGTACAATAGTGCTCCAGAATACTGTAGTCTTGCTTTTCTATAGTCTGTTCTTGGTTTTGGTCTTAAAAGTTGGCCTCCTTCTGATTGTCTCATGTTATGTTGTGTAATTTTCCTATTAAATTTTGCCTTACTATAACTGGAATTGAATCACATGTTACGATTCGTTGTACCAAAACAGTTTTTCTAAAATGTATATACTTCTCGATAAGAATTATCTTGGCCTGTGATCTTAGTATAGATTTATAATTGACAGTTAAATAATTTCTAAAGAGGAGTAGTATATTAAATCTAAAAAATAGTAGTATGCAGCCAACGATCAGTACAATAAAATAGGTACCAGTCAAATACCAGCATATATATAATGAACATAAAAAATGTGTAACTAATACTTTGTAATGTCCATGCAGCCTACTGAACGAATCTTATGCATAGTAGTTACAGATATGTAGAAACTGTAGCAGTTATCAACTAGTATAAATAAAAATACCTTCCGTGTATTCAACAACGATCCCAGGAACCTGCGAACCGTCTACCAAAGACATCACGTCTGTCAAAACAAGAAGCAAACACGGCTTTAAAATCACTTCTGCAGAAGCGCCTTCTTCTATAAATAGAGTAACGGGATTAAATACACCAGTCTTCTTCGCAAATACTCTATATAAAACACCTCTGCCCTAACTATAAACTCAAATATATTGCACTATGAAGATAAGAGGTTAGTAATTTCAGTTACAGTCGCGCCCCTATCATAATAACAGCCAACTATAAATTATAAATCAAGAGCAAACGGTACGCCATACGAACGTTACATTTTATAACTACAGTATTTTCGAACACACACAGCGGATCGACAAAAGTTAAGCATGATTAATAGTAAAATAAAATACATGTTTAATGCACAGGAAAACACTTGGCAAATATTTCCTAACAAAATATAAGAAGCATACCAGGTTCTGCATCTACCTTCCAAAAAATCGCTATTTACATGCAAAATATTTGTTATGATTTGTGTCATGTGACAACGTTTCTAATTAGTCAGGATAGGAGACATTTTTTCTATTTCTTTTCCTTTGTAGCAAAGGATCGCTGTTACAGTACAGAACAAAAATATTTAAGACGTCTTTGGCGCTATTGACTGTGATTAACAAATTATAATTCTATGCTAAACACTTCACAAACTCCAAAGGATAACCGTACATCCTCGTAGAATGTACTACCGGAAGAAGTTATCCAAACTTAGTTGAGGTTTCCAAATTTGCCTTAGGTAGATGACTTTTTGTAGCACACTTCACTAACTGTGTTATTTTATCTTAACTCCGTTACATAGAATTACTTCAAAAAACTTCTAAAGATACGCCAAACAACTTAATATAAAAACAGAAAAATATAGCGACTATTATTATTGTTTGGATGACGATCTCCGTGCCCTGTATACTTTAGCAAAATTTCGCTTATATTCTAATGAGCGTGTCTTGAACTATTGCTACATTTCTTATTCTAAGTCATTGCTGACTGTAATTACATGTAAAGATTTCTTGTTTTTATTCACTGTAACCAATCATTTTGATTTTAATTGCTATGCTGTGAACACTAACTCTGGAGACTTCTTGAAAATAAGCAGTTTTTTGCAAAACGACTTCATTTGTCAAAAAAGACAAAAGGAAAAATCGATATATTTGCAATTAGGCCGCTAGTTGTTCCAGCACACTGTAATGTTGTCAGATGTTCAAATAAAGTAAATTAAATTACATATCTGTGAAACGACCTTTCTGTACAGCTTTCCTGTAGCATTTCTGGATAACCCTACATACGTAAACCATAATATATATTCATCCGCAAATTTTATTTACCCACGTCCATTTTAAATTGTATGTATATGTTGTATATAGTCTATTATAATTTGCGTGTAACAGTATAATGTATATTTTGTTTTCAATTTTTGGCACAGTAGTTCTTAGTTTGCAATGGACGCATTTGCCTTTAACAGTTGTGTGAATTTTTATTCTCATGCTGCGACGTTCTTTTATGCTTTTACAGTTATGAATATCGATTTTTTTTTATCGCAAATAAAGATTATTATTATTATATATATATATATATATATAATAGTTTAATATATAAACTACTAAAACTACTATTACCACGCCTTATGCTGCTTATATAGATAAACTATGTTTCTCTAATGTTTTTATGATTATAGATGTTGACACGATACACATGTCTCATTTACTACTACAAATGGCAGAGAATTCCACACAATTGTAATTTTGTATAAAAACAACTACAAAGGTAACTGTGAGTCTGTGTGAGTCGAACGTGCCGCTTTGTAAGCTTTAAGTTATGTTGACGAACTTGAATACCCTTTGTGTCACTACATACATGGAACCGCAATGGGATCACCACTGATGCCATTCTCAGTAACTGTGGCAATCATCGCAATGGAGACTATTGAATAAATTGCTGTTAACACATTCGGAGATATGTGATTAACAACAAGTTGTCTATCCTGAAAGTAAACGATTTTGGTGCCTTCCTGAAGCAGTGTAAACCTGAATATCAAATTTACTGAAGAAAATATGATCAATAATCATAATTACCCTCCCTGGATCTCATAATAAAAAAGATACTCATCAAGCTATCTGTACCTGTCTAGAGAAAACAAACGCATACGGAATGCTGTTTGGACTTCCAGTCAGAAGTGCACAAGACATCATACACAAGAAAGCTGCAAGCACATTACTACATGGAGCACAAACTATCCCTTCTTCAAAAAGGGCAAAACTTGGTGAGGAAAAGACGATTCGGACAGCATTAGAGGCAAACGGATATCCCACTGAGGTTTGACTAAACAGATAGAAAGAGAGATGCAGTAAAGGGAAGAAATAGCTTACAAAATGCTACAACAGCCGAAGATCAAGATCAGAAGAGATGGACAACTCATCCACATTCTCACATGTGCATGGCACAAGTCACAGGATAGGAAGTATGTCTCGGAAGTACAATATAAAAGCCACCTTTAAACCCACAGTGACATTGAAAGGCGAACTGACAACATTAAAAGACAAAATTAAGGAGTACATAACAAAATATGTAGAAGAGACAAAACGCAACTTTGAATGTTTGAATATCAAGCAACAGTAAAGGAATGGGAATGGCAAGGTTTACTGACCTCATGAAGACAAGAATTTTGGCAAAATATTGTGAATGAATAAATACAGTAAGCGGTTTATACTATTTACTCCTACCTACTTCAAAATTTGCTGGTTTGTCATAAATCAGTTATTTGTAAATCCCAACAACACGAGATGGATAATTTTCAAAATAAAAAACCCAAAAAGGACTACCTGTAGAAATTATCTCATAGGCATCTTTGCCAATTTTTCAAAAATTCAGATTCAAATTATATAATACATTCGAAAGTGGCTAATTATACCACCTGTCCAAAAAGAAAACTTGTCAGGCCCAATATGGCAAATAGAAAGAAAAGCATAGATGCAAAAATAAAGGGTGGTTAATGTGAAGAAAAGGAGTATGAAAAGCGAAAGGATATCAAAAATATAATACAAAAGTGAGAGAAATAAAATAAAAACGTAAAAAATTAGATTCACATGACCTAAGAATGTAATAAATGTAAATAAATCAGCAAGGCAAATACAACTGAAAATGGTGAGAGGAGTCAGATTATGTCCACCCACCTACAAAGTTTCTTTTACTTCTTCTTGTTATGGAGTATAGTCCACTCTTGTTCTTCTTTGAGTGTGAAATGAAACATTACAGATTATAAATATTTGGATTATGGTCCATAACAAAGAGATTGAGGCTTTTTTTAGATTTATAAATACTATGTTCTGATTTTATATGATTACGTAGATAGTTCCAAATTAATGGCCCAGTAAAGGAAATGAAATGCTTAGCAGCAGTCGTACGGACATATGGAAGAAAGTATTAATTAAATCGTGTATTATGAAATCTTGCATTCAGTTTGACAGGATTTTTCAAGAACTTGGATAATAATTTGCTATTAGTTTTACACATGAAAATTGCAATATTATGAAACACTATGTTATCAGTCAACAAGATGTTGCATTGTACAAAAACTATCTGCCATGATCTTATCCTAAACAACTGTTGCTAATAATTAGCTAGATTCCGGTACTGTCACATATACCAATATAATAAGTAGAAATTCCGGTTTACTGCTTATCACTTGTCAAGTGCCCGACAGAAAAAAGGTTGAATAAGGAAAGAAAATAATAAATAATTCATAACAAATAAATGGATGAGCTCAACCATGAATCGTTGTATTAAACTAGGCTTCAAAAGGCCATAAATAATCTTGTTTCGTTTCGACTTGGGAGTACGTTGCTCATGCCCAGTAATCTTGAAACGACACGTTTTGACTACTTTCTGGGCTGCACTATAGCCCGGATGTGGTCAACAGAGTCACGTGACAATAATGGCGACTTACACTATGAGTTTCTTAAAAATTCTGCTGGATTTTAGTAATTTGCCCGTTAAGTAACTTGATAAATTTCCAAAAGATGGGAGGCAAAGATTCCAAACTTTCTTGCATTTCTTATGATGACGCAGTTAAGCGTGGTAAGTTAAAAAATTGCACTATGTGTCTATTTAGTACGTCACAACAAGACAGCTTTACTGTTTTAGTTTGGTTTACTTCCAAAAGGTCATAACGAGTCTGTAGAAGTTACATACAGTACAATATAGCACAAAAATATAAAATATTGAAGATTTCAGTTACAAAGTAATTAGTTCAAATATCAGCTCAGCCAGGAATATAGATTTGAAGATTTTCAAAATTTCGTTTGTTCCATATAACAATAATCATCTAACCATTTTTACACTAAAGTATAAAGCAAAGTACAGATAAACTAGTAGTTTTATAGAAATGGAGACTTAGTGTGAATAATAAGTAGATACAGTTTTGCTAGAAATGGTTTGTTGCTAAAATTATTACAGATTAAAGAGTTGAAGAAATAATTTAGCATTCGAAATTTTGAAATAATGCTTATCGTAGTACCGTTTACAAGACACTAGACAAGGTGCAGTATGCAGTCTAACCTCGTTATCTCGCCCCTCGTTATGCCGCCAAACTCGTCTCTCGCCATAGAAAGTACCAGGACGGATTTCCTGCTTTGATATTTACCTCGTTAAGTCGCCACCCTCGCTTCTCGCCCTCGCCACGTCATGCTAGGATGAGTGCTTATGTAAACTATATTTGTTATGTCGCCAAACAGACAAACTCAGAGGTGAATCGATCAATACATATACCGCGTGTCGATCAATATAACCGCGGTATGTAGACAATGCTGCTGTACTCGATAGACAGACATAGTTAATCTAGTGTGTGTCTCACCAGGATTAGATTAGGAGTGCTGTGGTTGGTTAATGCGCAGAGAAACTAAAGCGTCACCGATATCCTTCTATAACACCAAAGCTGCGTTTAAGTTTGAGTTTCCACAAAGTGTGAGCAACTTTACATGATGTCTCTGAAGCGAAAACTGTTTTGTCTTAATCCTGAACAAAAAAAGGAAATTTGTATTTATCATACGGATAATTCTTCAAAGACACAGCAGGAAATTGCTACTGTATTTAGTGCGGAATTTGGTGACACTGTTAGCCGGAGAAGTGTCTCATGGCGCATCTCATGTATCGAATGACCAGTCAGCAGCAGCTGTCGACACACTGATGCGATACTTTGAACAGTCTGACAGAGTCACAAGCGACGATATTCAAGGATTGTGTTTGATTAAACGTCGTGTTGACTGCTTGCATGTATCATCAATGAAACAGTCGTCTCTTCTGAATTATTTCAGTCGTCAGTAACTCATTTGTGAACATTTCTAAATCTTTTGCTAAGTTTATTGCATTTAAGTGTATACTCAAAAAAGGTTTTTTAAATAAAAAAGTAACATTCTAAGATTATTTTTATGACATTTTTTCATTTCTGATTTAATGTTGATTGGTATCATAATGCGAAATATATTTTATATGTACATAGAGGAACACTATGTTAATCAACTATTATGTACAGTATGTATATACATATAGACTAACTTCGTTATATTCCCGTTATCTCGCCATACTCGCCTCTCGCCAAAAATTTGCCCTAAACAGACAGGGGCGAGATAACGAGGTTAGACTGTATATATAGCCAGTATTTCAGTGTTTTAAATGAACCAACTTACTTTATCAGTACACTATTTAGCCAGCTTTTGTGATGGATGATGGCAGTAGCAGTTAGATGGAGGCTGGGTAGCAATAATTATGTAATTTCATTAAACACAAGGTAGGCCTAAGTTTCCAATTTTATTATGCTTTACTACTTTCTGATTCTGATTTTGGGCACAAGTACACCTAATATTTTGGGCATCTATTAGTATTACTTGTATAGGCCTAATTCTTCATTGATTAAGAGCCAGCTGTACTACTTTCTGAAACAGTCTGTGTGAAGTCAGTATTATTAATACAGTCTACCCTCGTTAAACCGGACTAATTGGGGGGATGGGTGGTCCGGTTTAGCCGATTGTCCGATTTATCCGATGTGCCTATATATAGTCTATATTATACAGGAATAATCACCTTAATAAGGCCTATATACATTGCACTATATACTATACTGTATATTACTTTAAAATAGTTAACCTGTGAGGATAAAGAAATTATTGTACAGTTGGTAGGCCGTGTTGTGTTTAGCGCTTGGGCTCGGACGGAAATCGGTCAGTTTCCTTTACCACGGATGACGTCCGTCTTATCCGATATCCGGGCTAACGGGATCCGGTTTAACGAGAGTCAACTGTATGTTGAAATTGAACTTCTTTAGCTTGGCACTTTAAGCAACTACTTTTTTTACTTAATGTATCGTACATTCTTGATATTAAAGCAACATACATACTCTCAGATACGTTACTACTTAGTCAGCAGTGTTATAGAAGGAAATGAACATTAGGATTCAATGTCAGCAGGTGTTAAAATAATGTGCATTAAATCAATTGGCTGGCAAAATAAGAGAAAATATGAAGCTTCATCTTTGCAAGCACTCAAGTATACTAAGCACTTAGTTGTTTTGAAATTTTCTAAGAAATTAATTAAAAGTTAGAGCACATCAAGTGCCACAAATGCATTGTGAAATTTTACATTTTTTTATCTTGTTAACGTAAGAATCTGATCAATCAATTTACATTGCTTTGAAATTCTTCCTATAGCACGGTAATATAGTGGCCAATAGTGATGTCGATTATGGGAAGCTAGGTTCAGGTTTAGATGCAAATATTGATTACTGCATGACTTTTCCTGCATATGTCTAAACCTTTATTAGTTTTGCTGGAATTTACTAAGTGAGAGATCTTTCAGAAGTTGCTTTTGTATAGACATTTTTTGGTTATAGTATGCTTCTCCTGTTTTATCCTAATCTGTACCTATAACATGCTGACAAATTATTGGCATATTGAATTTTTAAATAAAATAATAAATAATTCGAAAAAATCGCGAGTTGGTTCCGGGAAAATGCCCGTTGCGTGGCGCCCTGGCCCTCTCGGGAATTCTAAATATGCCTACTACACCCACCGCTGAACGGGCTACCTATCCATACCCAGTACTCCCCTCGGCCCGTTCCCGTTCTCTACATCTCAGCCGTACAACTTTTGCAAAAAAACGGCCGAAAAAGGGCCATGTTTGGAGGTTTTTCGCCCCCCGTTCCTCCCGGTGGGCCCGATTCGAAAAATAAACCATCAATGAGAAGACACTAGATCGAGACCTTTCGTTTGATATATAGATCGCCGCAAATGGTGCCGTCGTCCGGGCTGTAGCCTCGAAAATTATATATATATATATATAACATACCAAAAATATTAATATAAGAGATAGCAATAACGCTTAAGCAAGTGTTCTAAACAAATTGTTTTGCAATTGTGGACAAATTTTAACCTTATATTCGCAGCTAAGAAGGAATAGCAGTAAATATAAATACATTAATTAATTTAAAACTGTTTTTGTCTTGATTTGTGATTAAAGTTGTATCAAGTTTTAAAACTATGGATGTTACCTAGGTATTTATAAGGTAGGCATATTGAAAAATTAAAATTGCCTAACTAACTAACCTAATGTGTCGTTTAATTGTAGGCTAATAGTAGCCCTAGAAAGATAAAACATCTTGGAAACTTGTGTGACATTTACAGGTATTGCTAAATTATTGACATTTCTAAGGCCTATGTATATAGAACATGCTCATATAACTGATTGCACAAGTGGTAATCTACATTGTACAACATTACCTTGTAAACTTTGAACTGCATTAATTTGAGCTTGGCAATAGTTTTCTTATGTACTTGAACACTACCCTGTATATATGTATGCATCATATCGATTTGGAGATATGTATTTCATACAATGCAATAGCTATTATGAAGGCTTTAATTAGGATAAAGATGAAGGTTTAGAGTAGTTAAGCGTAGTAAATTAAGTTTTTAGCTTTATTACATACATGATACACATTTTGTGATTTTAATTTGATTAGTTTATTTAATTTAATATCTTAATGGGTACAACTTGATTTACTTTACAAACATTGTTATCTTCAAAACTAATGATACTGCCTACCAGTAGCTAATAAATTTTTGTAATATTTATTATATAAGGCAGTCTACAAACTTTATGACTGTGTGACTTTTTTCACATTGGCATTTAGCTTTCAACTGTGTCATTACTTTGATGCACAATTGTACATAGCTGCATAATGCATATGTAATGTAAATATGTTTGAAATATATATTGTTTTTGTAGTTGTTGGTGGTGGTGTTGTCGTCGTTGCTGCTTCTACTGTTGGTGCTGCTGTTGCTACTGTTGTCATTGTTGCTGTTGCTGTTGTTGTTATTGTTATCCATTTAAATACTTGACTCTCTGTGCGCTCCTTTTAACCAATTTAAGTCTAATGAAGTCTGTTACAGAGTCATAACGACTGCCTGATATGGAAGAAATTTTAAAAAGCCTTTCTTTTGTCATTTGCCAAAGTAATAAATTTATTTGTTTAATTTTTCAGAAGTAATTTAGCAGATGATTTGAGTAGAGAAATTTTTGCTATGTGTCAAATAAACAGGAAAATATGATACCTTATGCAAGTATCTTGTTCTTATTACTAACCTTACTTTTTTATTAGCAAAGTGTTTTTCTTTCACTTATTTTTGTTATACTTTTAGTATCAGCCGCGGAGTTTAAAAGATTACAAGATGCATTTAAACGCGCATCAACACTTTCCGGTTTCATGACACAGCAGACTTTTATTAAGGAAGTGTTAGGTGATGGCGTGCCTCCAAAGCTGGCTGAGGTAAGCTTGGAAAAAATTTGAGGATTTTATGTAAATAATGTTATGCAGTCTTGATTTCAGTTTAACAAACAGTAAAAAAAGTTAAGTGGGGCACAAAGCATTTACATTATTTAATTCTAATTTTATTTTTATTTCATTGACTGTTATAGCATTGTAGTGTAGTAATCATTGTTAGTAGTTTTTAGATAGCATCCCATTCCCATTAGAAATGAGTGGCTGATGCTATCTGAGTTGTTCATCAGTTGATATCGCATGCTTCATTTAGTCATTTTCATTCACTTCCATTCATTACTGTAAATGTTTGATAGATGTAGGAACCTTAATGTAAATGGACAAAAAAAATAACCAGGTAGTCTAGGCATGCACCGAATATTTGGATCACTGAATTTTTTCCCAGAATATCAGTATAACGTTTTGTTCCAGTAAAGTTTGTTTGTAATCACTAATGTTTCGGTGAGCCTTTGGTATGCCGAAGTTACTTTTTTAATTATTGTCACATTCAGTGAAAATCATATTAAACATACCGAATATTTCCCCCATAGTGCTTATAAGAATTTATCCGAGAAAACTCGTGATAGCCGACATTTTGCTTTCTGTTTCTGTGTGAAAACTCGGAAGAATGCGATGTGATGTACACAAATCGTGTCAGTGTGCATTAGCGTAGCGGCGCTGTATTTGGTTATATACAACTAAACGAATCAATGAGAACTCGAGCTAGTAAACAATTATACTATTGCAGCTTTGCTTAAATACTGTCTTTTGTTGATTATACTGAATAGTTTCAACAACTGTTGAGACAATTTGAGTTGCTTTTAAAATACTTGATACTTAACTACGTAACATAAACCATGAAGTACAAACACAGATTTAGTAATCAGAACAATTTTATGCTGCTCAACAATCACCACTTATTTAAATCAGTAAAACACTGTAAAGCTTATAATTCTTTTCAATTGTAATTACAAGCAAATTATGTTCAGCTTCGTTCGGTATTGCAGTTTAACTCGATATTTTATTCGGAATTCGGTTCCGCAGCATAACCGATCATTCAGTTCAGCTTCAGTTTGGTAGCACACAAGCATGAGAACATCGTCTTTGTTTCTGTTGATGAAAAAGTGCTTTCGGTGCACTCCTAAAGTGGCCACCAGACTGAAATTCGCTGTAAAGTTAAGCAATACTAATGAATTTTAGTAAATAAATGGGTGACTACCAGAAAAGCTTTTTTGGGCTAATTAAATGTCCAACTGTTTGTGTTAATAAAGGAGAATGAACACAGAAACAAATGCTGCTAAGGCTCCTCATTTTAGAGGATTGTCCTAGATAACAATAAATATTTTAGCAGAATTTATTGTTCCTAGATTTTGATATCAAGCTAATTAAGAGTCAGCTTTCTTACTTCCTGAATAAAATTACTTTTCATTGTTTTTGAGACAGTTTAAACTTTTGTTGATTGTTTTCTAAGGACTTTTTATCAACGCAATGACATTACAGCAAGCTTTTGTATGTATATGATTTTTAACAGTTATTTCGATAAGATGCTAAACATGCCTATTGCCTATTGAAACCACGTGTAATTTTTGTGCAAGTAGTATTGAATTTATTGTAGTATTATACTTCACAAAACCTGAACACTTTTGTATACTGTGTTAAGTGCAGCATGTAACTATATAGCATCATAGGCAATATCAATAATATGTAAGCGAAATTATATTCTCTATTTTGTATGACATCCAAAACATGTGCTTTAGCTACTATAACCTTATTTTGTTTTTTATGCGCTACTATTTTGTCAAAAAACAATAATTGTTACTGGATTCCTAATATGTACTTTTCTGATCAGTACACACTTATGCACAAACAGCTTCATGAAATATTTCCTGCTATTGATTATGTACTATATCACTGATCTGCTGGTACTTTTCAGCATTTGTATATTGCATTTGGAGGCACAAGTCGTGGCCTGGGATTTAAAGATTTACTTTGTGGACTAGTTTTGCTAACTAATGGCTTTCAGGAAGAAAAAATGAGATGTAAGTTTTAATAACACCTGGTGCTAATTGGTTAAGATTTTGCATGTAACCATACATCGATGCATCATAATATATTTTATCACAATATATATATTGCCAAAGTGCATCTGTATGGTGATAATCATGAGGTTTAACAAATTAGCACTGTGTGCTGATAAAAACGATTTGAGGTAATTCAAACTGCAGCTGTAGAGTGTACTGTAGATACCTATCAATCAGTGCCTGAACAGTAGTTGACTTGGCACAAGCACTGCTAGCAACCAAAGGGGTTGAAAATGCAGGTGTTTAAGCTGTGGTAGACTAATTTATGTTGTTTGCATATAAGCTTCTGAAATGGCAAAAGTGAATCGGGAAATGCACAAGCAACTTATAAATGTAAAGTATTTATAAGTTTTGTTTTCGGGTGGCTTACAATGCAAACAATAGCCTACACATTAAACAAGTAATAAATAACAATCAAACAGTTAGTCGAGTCATTTTAACATTTAATAATGTTAAAACTGTTGATTGATAAAATATGTCTAGCATTTATTATCAACGGCTTCATCTAGTCTTTTATAAAACATGCAAATGCTAACTCCCCCAGTTGTATTGTGATACGTGTCGTATCGTGAGGTTAGTGTCAAGATATGTATTGTATCGTGACCTAGGTGTATCATTACAACCTTAGTTGACATGTTTTATTGTGTTTTTAAGTGGGTGTCCCAGCATGGAAGCCATAGTTTTGGAAAAGATGCAGTTACAAAACTTTTATACTGTCTGATTTTGTCCCCTATTAGAACTGACTTGCTATCATGATTAACCACTTTATTTGCCTTTGCGCTACTTTTTCATAATGTTTAATGTACTCAAATCCATTTATCCTCTTTGTCACTGTGTTTATGTATTCAACCAAATATTTTTCAAAGTCTTTACAGTCTGTACAATTTTAACACTAGTGAAACTTTGATAAGATTTCAAACATTAATCAGTTCATGGATAAACTCACAAATTTTAGTTTGTGTATTAATTCACGTTTAATCAGACTTAATAAATTCTATGCCAAGATGCAGCACTGAACATCATTACATCATCTTTAAGCAGAGATCTTGTTAAAATGCACCTAGTCTAATGCAGACAATGCTGAATTTATTTAAAATCGTCTTGCACATTATTTCAAAAAATTCAAGAAATCTTCTGAAATTAAAATATCCAAGTCAAAATTAGTCTGTGGTTTTGACTAAAGTCTGTACTGTTTTATAGTTTGCAGTTTGAAATTTCAGATTCTAGTTGAAGTAACTTACCAAATGTTTTTACATGTAAATTTTTTTTAAGTGTTAATGTTTTTTAACCTTTTTCAGAGTGTTAACGATAATTAGTTATCACCCCATTTTCTATATTGCAGAATTCTTTTTGTGTATGGATACATTTCTTTTCAATTTTCATAGCCACCTTGTTTATTTTTGTTAGATGGCTTCAACTGTGTCTTACTATCATTTTCTGTTTACAGTTATTTATGGCTTATATGCTAATGAGGCTGGTACTCACGTGACCAAAGTTGACATGGTGAGATTGATCCAAGCGAGCGAGGGAGGCTACATTCCAGAAGCTGTTGCCAATTGCTTTATGGAGGTATGATTATGCCCAATTATTTGCAAAACTTACCTTTTAAATGCAGAGCTGTGAAAGTCTTAATTTTTTTCTAGATCATGTTTTTAGGTATCCGATAAAGTTGGGATGTTAGAGTAAATTCATTAGTATCTCATTAATTTACATACATTTTTGTCCACCAGACCTAAAGCAATTAAAAATTATGATTTTACAAATTATTAATTAATTTTTTTAGGGTGAAAAGGTT
Organism: Tubiluchus corallicola; assembly: GCA_030141605.1. Classification (NCBI taxonomy): domain Eukaryota; kingdom Metazoa; phylum Priapulida; class Priapulimorpha; order Priapulimorphida; family Tubiluchidae; genus Tubiluchus; species Tubiluchus corallicola. The sequence continues at coordinate 124,671 of JAQGDQ010000258.1, read as the reverse complement.
GCTTACGATGATTTTCGTCAGTGGCTTCATGCTCATCGCGATGCCACGGCTGTGACCAGATGGCTCTTGCAGGAGCAGTCTCCTGTTTTGTTGACAAATGATAGTGAGATGCCAACGTTTTACCAAACTCTAGCTGGTGTTACACATTGTAAGTGTGTTCAAAAGCACCCAGGCTTTACTATGCAGCTTATAAGGGAAAATAATGTATCAAACAATTTTTCATACAATGAACAAAAAATTGCGTAGTTTTCTTTAAAGTTTCAAACTTTTGCTGTATCATGACATTTTGAAAAACAGGAAGACGAAATGTTTTATTTGCATTTTTCAATTATTTTGTGCAAAAACTATAACTGGGGATGTATTATTATTATAATCCTTGTTTATTCAGAAAATACGTAGTACAAATGCACAATCCAAAAAGCCCTCTATTTGTAGGGCACAGTCATGTTTACATAAATGTTAGCAACCGAGTTTATTTACATATCGCAAAATACATACATGTTGAAATATGCAAAGGTTACTATTACAGTTGTAGTTTCAAGTATTAATTATGTTTGACTAGATTTTGGTTTTTACAGCTATAACAGGTAAACCTAGTCTTATTTCCAGATTCCAATTACAATTAGTATGATTTTCAAATAGTTATATCATTTCTTTGTTACAAGTATAATGAGTAGGTATTACACATTTATTATAAGTTGTTATAAAAGACATTTGATACTAACACCTATCAATGAATACAGTTACTGGCATAATTAATATATTAATTATATGTTAATCTTAATTTACATGGAGATGTAGAAAATGGAATCTGTGCACGTGTACTACTAAGTAACAGTTAAACTTCATTCAACAGTGGAGCATAGTTTTGTCTTCTCTGAAGTCTAAAAATTTGCTCAGAGTGCTTTTTGAAAGTGACCTACTCGAATTTTGCAATAATTTGTTGATGCACCAAATTTGCGTAAAGTAAATTTTGTCCTTATCTTTTTGAGTCTGATGTTATTTAAAGAAGTCTGATGAGTCTTATAATCTAAGTAATGAAAAATCTAAAAAGGCAAAAGTAGTTAAAAAAGATCTGTGGTTTTAAGGCTACTGTACATTGTATTAAGAAAAATATCAGAAAACTGAATTTGTATCATCATTACAATTTTTTGTCTTATTTTAGTGGAGGAAATTGACATTATAGAGCTGGAGAAAAGGTACTGGCTTTTGAAAGAAAATTCAAAAAATGGTAAATTTGATCTGGAGACGTTTGCACCGCTTGTGTCTCCGCCAGTTCCAGCTTCTATCTGCAAAGGTAAGCGCTTTTTCTCTTCTATTTTCTATTACCTATTAACTCCCTTGATGGAATTTAATACTAATAGCTATAAGCTAAAGAAAAGAACGTTATCTCTTCTTATGTTTGTAAAAATTGCCGTAGGATTCAAATAAATGATTGCTGAAGGTCCAACGCTGCTTTCGAAAAACAAATCCATTTATGCTCATTAGTTGGAATACGTAAACATGTGGAGCAAATTATTAGATGCAGGCAAATATATTGACATTTGTTCATACAGACTGCAAAAGCCTTTGACATCATTGTACTTTGGAAGCTAATTTACATATTGCTTATCATTTATCTTCTACGTACCATGCCTGTTTTTGAAGGTTAATGGTCTCTATGTAATTAGAAGACATGTTTGCTGCAATATTTTGCTGCAAATAAATTTTTTATTTATACTGAATGTAGTTTGTTTATCAGGGTTATTTGATGCATTTGATGAGAATCGGGACAATCATGTAGATTTCAAGGAAATGGCTTGTGGTATATCTGCCTGCTGTCGGGGTCCAGACGCCGAACGACATAAATGTAAAAATTCTATCTTTGCTATGTCCTATTTTGTTTGCAAAAAGAGCTTCCTCTACTAAATATTAAATATAACTTAGATCTATCGACTTTTTAATATCTGTAATAAATCTCTAAAATGTTTAATGCCTAAATGTATTTTTAATGTGATTAATTTTAAACTGATTTTAATGATATTTGATTTTTTAGAAAAAAAATTGTAGCATAAAAAATTTCAGTAGAACCAGCTATATTAATTTTTTCCAGTTTGCTTCAAGATTTTTGACACTGACCAGACAAGTCGGTTGTCACGGGAACAGCTAACAACGATGATATCAGCTATGTTGACGGTAGAGAAGGAATGCCGATGTGAGCCTACATCTCACGATCCACAAGCTTTAGCAGATGCAGTATTGCAAGAATATGATGCAACTAAAGAAGGTTTTCTTTCCCGAGAGGACTACTTGATATGGACACTGCAAAAACCTTTGCCTAACACATTCTTACGATTGCTTTTTCAAGTCTGCCATGTTGTGTTAGGACTGAAACCAAGTAGTAAGGAAGAAGAATATGAAATCATTACTGAGTGGGTAGCTAGGGAGGACACACGTGGTTTACAGGTGTGTATTGCACCTGCAAATGGTGTTTGGAATGTTGAAATTTCTTATAAATGTTCTCAGTAGAATTAGACATATGCAGTATTAAAACAATAAGTTTTTTTTAATTTTTTTCGAGTTAACTTGTGTGGGACCAGCCAAAAATTTGTAATTGGGTAACTGTTGTATGTATGTTGAGTAATCACCTTTAGCTTTTACCTTGGGCAAATTGTGTATACCACCTACTGCTAATTTGAGCACTAAGTTTGCAACTATCATTCATACATGTACAATGTACATTGTACATTCATTTTCTTTTTAAATACTATTCCTGGTCCATTCAAATTATCCTGTGACTGTTTTAAACCAGTTAAATAAAAGGTTGGACAGTACACATTTGAAAGCTAAGCAATTAATCTTTACAGCAAAAATGAATAGGAGATTATGATCAATAGCTGCATTATTGTAACCGAAGTTTTATTGTGTTGGACTGGTTAGACATTTTCTAGAGTATAATAAGTGATAAAGCTGAGTTCTGAGAATTAAGTGAGAAATTAGTGATATTTCTTCTATTCATATTAGTATAGGCGAGAGCCTATGTTTTTTGGAACCATTAGAACACTAAGCAGCAAATGTTCTTGTAAACTTATCTTCAGTTGCAGTTTCTTGCAATCTTATCATATATCATTGCCAAGCAGAAGTTGACAAGGTTAGAGAAAACCGTACAATGAAGGCCATTACAGTAAGGCTAAAAGTCAAATTAACGAAGTCTTTTTATGACTGTGATTAAACTTTAGTATTTGTAAGTGCAAGATGATGAAGTTTTATTTGATCACAAGCGTATAGAGCACAAAAAATAATATCTTCAACTAGCGTAATTATTAAATTGAAAATAAGCAATTTTGAATTTTTGAAAAAAAAACAAGTTTTGAATAATTACGTAATCTGAATCAACAAATGAATTTGCTTTTAGGAGGGTCAGTTGTGGTACCTGATAGAAATGTCTTGGTGGAAAAGCTGGAAGGAATGGCTGTGTTATATTCCAGTATACACGGAGCAGCCAAGGCCTACCGTGCTCAGCAGCCCAAAAAAGAGTCGACATTTCAGGAAATACACAGGTAAAACAATTATTTTTCGTTACCCTTAAATAACGGAAAGTTTACACCTACTCTAAAGTTTAATATTCGAATGATTTAATAACGATTACAAACATCTGCAAATTTATTTCTAAGTTGAAGCAAGGTGAAAGACCTTCTGCAGCTGAAGGCAGATGTAGCAAGAAAAAACTAGTGAAATGATGGACAGCCAAGTACTGCAGAAGTGTTGTGTTTTTGTGCATTATAGCATTTGATATACATCATATTGCTTGATGCTATATTTATGTGAAAAAGTGACTGTTTTATAATGTCACACATTGTTTAGACACTTCTTAAAGTTTAAAGTCATTTCTGCCATTGAGAGATTCTTGTCACTTTTTTTGTAGTGGACGAAAACAGGTGCTTCTTCCGTAGTTGAAACACTGTCATACAATCAATACTGAGGTGCCAAAGTCATTTAGTCATTTCTTCCATTGAGAGACAAAACGAGTTGTTCAATAATAGACAAACACAGTTATTTTGTCTGCCACTAAGTTAATGACATATTGACTGCCTCTTTATGAAGACTTACATACCAGTTGGTGCGCTTCAAAGGCGGGTATTAACAACGACACTCGTATCAACAGTGACGCATATTGACAGTGGCAGCCACAATAACAACAGCAACCACTGTGCTCGCCTTACGTTAGTTATAAAGTACCACCATGTTGGTAAATCGATCAACGATCACTGGGAAAACAGCTTCTGAGAATTTTTGTCTGCCATGCTAGCTTTGGCTATTTCCTTTGCTGGTGGTCTCTGTAGTGATCCTTGTCTGATGATTATTTTTGAAATGAGTTGCGTTTGGGTCCTGCCACAACCATCAACGTAATAAGTAGGTCTTACCATCACCGGAAGTACAGGATTTCTCCTTGCAGTGTGTTGAATTTTATTCAAAGCCAATGACAATGGCAACAGCAAATACCCGTCAGTGTTGCCATCAAAATGTATCATAGTACACAATGAACTTTTCTAGCTATTCCGTTATTTAAGGGTCATTTCTTAACATTAGAACTTCATTATTGTTTACTGACAGTAATTTAAGATTCCATCTTTTACATAACATCAGGCTTCACAGCATTGAGCAACGACACTAATGTGGTGGCGACTAATTTTACACCGGTAGCTAGAGATGATGTCAGTGTCTTGAGTACCAGCAGCTTCAGTGACCACCTGGTGGCAAACAACTATAATAACAGTCGTTCCTCTTCTCCCAACCTTTATGAACGTGAGGTAAAATTTAATTGTTTTGTAAGTTAACTATGCCTTTTGGTACTGAATGAAGTAATATAATAATGAATTCCTTAATTGTGCTACTACTTACAATAGTATATATATATATATATATATATATATATATATATATATATATATATATAGACATGTTTATGTTTAGAAAACTTTTACAGGCTCTCATTGTCATTTTGAAGTACAGTGACTCAAAAATACTAATACATGTAAAAACTAAGCCATAATGCACAGTTTTTATTTGTAAAATCTTTTATCTAAATATACAGAAGCCAAATAATAAAACTTTTCACACAGTTTTTGTAATTAGTTATCAGTTAAATTACTGTAAGTCTGTTATCAGTCAATGAAAGGGGCCTTTTAGGAAAGTTTCTGTAGCTTCAGTTTTGAAAAAAGTGATTCTGTTTAGCAAAAACTGTAAAATTACAATATGTCAGAACTTTTTGCATGTAAAATTATGTTTATGATATCAGATATTTTGAATATGGATATTTCAGAGTGGTTGTTTACAGCTATCAACATCTTCAGTTTCATTGACATCTACATCATCATCTTCGTCGACTTCATCAGGAGCCAAGAATTCCACACCACAGAAGCCAACTGCTATCGACAACACTCCACTCATTATTCCTAATAATCAAAAGGTGGCATTCATTTTCTTGTTTTATTTTTCTTACAGTAAAAGTCTATTAGCATCCCATTGCATAGCTCAGTTTGTTAATTGCTAGCATGAACTTAGCTTAAATGGTTGAAACTTAGCGTAAAAGAATATGTTTTGATGTTCCATTTGAAAGAATTGATTTAAGAGCTCTTATGCCTAATATGTGGCTGCTATAAATTGCTATGAAGCACTGACATTTTGTGGTCATCTTTGTTGATAAAGGGCTATGTTGATAAGCTTTGTTGATAAATTACTTTCAGTACCTAAATACAAGGAATAGTAAAAACTGGAAAATATAAAAAACTCACTAGATGTTTTCTGTTCGTCAGCTCTTGCATAATTTTAGTGGTGAGCTTACCTAACGTGCTTTGCAAGATGAGTTAAATTGTATCTAATTTCCATTTCTTTATGTTTTTTTAAGCAGGTTATGATGTTGACTAACGAAGGTGGCCGTTTACGACATAATCCACCACTTACACCTGGCAAAGATTTTGTCATCGTACCAGAAGCTGTTTGGATGGCTTTAAAACGCTGGTATGGCGGTTCTCCAGCACTTTCCAGAGCTGTATGTATGATCAGTCTTATGATAGCATCATGTTTATTATGATAAAAGTATCTTTGTTTACCAAAAGCCTAAAATAGTTTTTAGTTATGCCCCCAAAAAATTGTCTGTCTTTGAGTACGTAGTATAAGATATATAATGCACTTCATCTTTCTTCATAATAGGTAATTAACAGCTGTCATGTAGCCTGTGATGCGTTTTAATTTTTCTTGAAGCTAATCTGCTCTTGTCCAAAGTAGTTTGGTTAAACTAAGCGAACATAAACATATAGTTTATTTCTTTATTCTATTCATGTTTATTTTTCGTATATATTTTAGTATCTAGGAAGGTGCAGTGGTCTAGTGATATACCACTTGGCTGCTGTTTGACCCCATTTGTGTCAAAGTTTGCCAAGCCGTTTTCCTCCTGAACAGGACTCTGGTTACCTTCTGAAGTCTACTCAGTTTGAACTGAGAATCTGTTCATGTAATGGTGAAAGAAAGTCGGCCGAACGATTGGTCACCTGTCCTCTTGCGCCAAGGCTACAAAAATAGATAGCTTAACATACTGCCCCAATGCCGGGTGTTTTTGCCTGGTTCATGTTTTAAATTTGAATTTACTTATAAGCTTCTAAATATATACTTGAATTTATCTAAAGTTTAATACATTATTTACATAATGCTTTATAAAATACATTATTTTATGACATTTTTGTGTAACTTTTATAAGCAGAAAGACTTGTTTTCATGACATAATGTTTACCTCTTTGTACAGGTGATAAAGACAGTATCACGAGAGCCCAAACCACAGTTGGAGCTCTACCCAATAACCCTTCGTTTGTTAAGACATCAGGTTGCGAATAACAACAATAAGCAGTCTTCACCTGTTTCATGGCAGGGTATGATGTCCGGTCTTGGAGAAGTTACTATGAGTAAGCCCTAGTACTAACACTCAGTATCGTATCCTTCATTCATGTTTCCTATTATTTTTCTCATTTGCTAATGAGACTCATTTAGTTTTTTTTTTGTTTTGTTGTGTTTCTAGTACTTTACATCTGTGCTTGTCTTAAATCGTATGTCTGTTTCACACCTGGTAATAAATAAAAATGGAGACAGTATTATACACATAGCTTGGCATAAGTCTTGTTTTTCATGCAAAACAAAATCAGAATGTTTTTTTATAATGGAGAAATCTAATCATGAATATTATAAATAAAAATCAAAGACCGCCAAAATAATGAGCTTTAAAATTGAAATTTCAACTGATACATTAACAATTTTTTTAGAATAGTTTGGCTAATCTCATTTTATTGTTTTGAGGTGAATTTTTAGGCATACAAACATCTATTTGTTTGTAACTTAAAGTGACCGTTGTCATTGCTGGTTTGTTTCCCTTTGTCCTGCTTGTTATGTCATTCTTGTGTAGTTCCTTATTCTAAATAATTTTTGTTCATCTTACATTAGATAAATTAGCAACATGGCTACTTTTCAATTATTATTTCCTCATGTTTGTTGATACCTTGATTTTGCTGGGTGTTGGTAACAAGCTTTCTCATTCATGACTGTTCTGCTACCACCATGCACAGTGTTAAACTTCACTCTACTGTTTTCCTATGCACTTTAGCTCTGATTTAGTTTTTGTGCCATATTTAACATGTAGTGTATAGTTAGTTTATTTTAGTAATCGTTAGGTACCAGAACTAACCTGGTGTTTTATTCTATTTGTCATTGACATTATAGTGTGTCTGGCTTAACGAATAATTGGAATTCTTAAAATGTTACACGTATGATAATGTACTGACTCTACTTTACTTCCACTAATTTTTGCTAATGAATTTGTAGTCAGGTAAGAAGAGACCACATTGCTCTTATGGCATTTGTGATAAGTGATTTTATTTTGCAGACATGTCAGGGTATGTTCCTCCTACTCCAGCTACACCTAGACGTTATCTTGCTTATATTGCTTCATTCAGTTATCAAACAACTATAAAGCAAGTGCACGAGTTTCTCTGCATGAGGTTACGTATCCGCAACGAAGACTTAAGACTATGGAAGTTCATGGATGAGGTATTGATAATGTGCCAGATATCAAACACGACCTTAACTGCTTCATTTTAGCATCAGAGCAGCTGATGATTTGTAATGTGCTGTGAATAATACACTCTGTATATTGATCATACATTTTTAGTGTAAATGAGTATTTTTAACAGATGTGTTTTAATATTGCAGTGGAAAATAGTATTCGATTTTTAATTCAAAGGTATTTTAATTGATTTAAACTTAGTTGAAGGAAAAACAAACTTTCTTTGTATGCGTGAATGCTGACAAATTATCATTTAACTGAAACTTTCAAGTGCAACATCATCTGAATTTGATACAGTCATAAATCGGTAAACATCGTTCAGTAAATATTTTTTTTAATTTTGTTTAAAGTAACATTCCTTAAAATTTGCTATGCATTTGTAGAATTGCATGGAATTACTGGAGGATGAAGATTGCACGCTACAGGAAATGCACATACATCATGATCAGCAGGTTCTTATTGAAGGTAGGTACTTCAACTATCTTATTCCAGGTTCATTTTTTCTAATATAATAACAACTTTTATGTAATGCAATTTGATATAAAATACTTATCACATTTTTTTCAGTTCGCAATAAGGATTTGACCTGGCCTGAAGAACTGTCAAACTTGGCAAAGAATCGACTCAATAAAAAAGTTTCTAATGTTCCGACAGAAAAGGGTGCTACTGGACTGAATAACTTAGGCAACACTTGTTTTTTGAACTCAGCGCTGCAATGCGTGAGCAATACACGACCATTAACGTTGTATTTCACCAAGCAACTTCACTTGTACGAACTCAACAGGTTAGAAATTCTTTTTAAGTTGCTAGGGAGTTTTCTGGCTGCTTGATTAGGTCAGTTGGTAGATTAGTCGGTCCATCGACTGATTGAGTTTTTTATCAAGTAATGTATTTAATTTTTTGCACCACAGTTATATTTTTGCAAAAGATTTAATTGAGATGTGGATTTTTAGATGTGCAAATCATGTTCTTTCTCTCCAGTTATTGTGTGATTTTATATACGAGTGTGAGCATAATTATTTAAGATTAAAAGTCACTTGTTTTATAATTTAACAAGTTTTTCTTCTTTTACTGAATGATGAGAATGATGTAGCAACAGTGCTTGTAAGTCATTTTCGATTATTCTTAAACAACAAACAACAAATATTTAAATATCGAGCATAATTAATAAAACAAATGATGGAGTCATTACTTCAACATCTGCAATGATCTGGTTTTTTTACAGGACCAATCCACTGGGTATGAAAGGTCACATGGCTCTCATTTATGGACAGCTTATCATTGAGCTTTGGAGTGGAACATCAAAAGTGATAGCACCGTTGAAAATGAGGGTATGTCCAAACCTTAGTGCTATAGTTGTCAAAGTCTTAGTCTATAGTGACAAAAATTATAATTGTCTGACATTTCAGTAAACTTATTACCTGTAATATCTTGTCTAAAGTATGCACTAACAAGTCTTGTAAAATTCACTAATAGATATTTGTTTTTCTAGTGGACAATTGGAAAGTACAAACAAACATTTAATGGTTTTCAACAGCATGACTGTCAAGAATTATTGGCATTTTTGCTAGATGGGTTACATGAAGATTTAAACAGGTATTTATATTTTAGAAAGTTTGTGAGTTTATTGAAGCTGCATATTTGTTTAGAACCATGGAATACAAAAATAATTTGGAGTAAAAATAGTTTGATACTGGTACATTTCCGCTTTTAAAGTCTGTTATATATTTGCATTAAGAAAACCTGTTATAATTTCGTCAAAGTTGTATGCATAATTTGTGCTTATTGCCTTAGCCTTAGAGTAGCTAAAAAAAGGAAGTATGTGTAACGTTACTGTTTAAAGAAAAATATTTAGACCACAGCTGAAAAAAAATCAAGGTCTAAAATATGAAATGTGCAAACATTATTTTTTAGCTTTTTCCCATTGAATGCTCTCAGCTCATATGTAATTGGATGCACATCAGCACCTGCTTTTCAGTAATGTGTTGCAATGTTTGAGAATTGTATGTTAGGCCAACAGTGAACTTGAAATTTGAAATTATGAACTCATAATTTCTGAAATTTTGTGTCTTATTTGTCAGTCCCACCCAGCAATGCCTTATTGCAAATTTTGCTTTTGCAAATGTGTGAGATACATAGAAAAACCCTACAATTGAAAAATTGCGCTCAATATTGATGTCTTTGTTACCTGGTGATTGAGTTTTTAAGCTAATCTGTGCTATTAAACGAGCCACGTGGTTTGTCTATCTATCTGTTTGGATAAAATACTGCATCGATATTAATGAAATTTTGCATGAACGATACTAGGGCTACTTTGACTGACATAGTCAGTTTAGGTCACCGTCTTTGTCCATCTGGGAAATAGGACTGATTTTTCGATGCTCAAATATTTAATTATAGGAAACATTTTTCTGATTATTATAGACCATAAAATGTATGTGTTAGATCTAAAAAATTATAAAAAATTATCCTGGTTTCCTTTACCATCCTGGTGAAGATAGTGATTTGGTTATTTTAGCATTAGAACTTGTTGCCTAAACGTTTAACCTCGAGCAAATACACTGAAGGTTTCTGGTTCACGTTCAGACTCAGTCAACTTTTTCACATTTTCATTCATTTTTTTTAGTTTGGAAATTTAATATATGTGTGCTTGCAAACCAAAACTTTCCATAAGTCGGCATGGTTAAAACTACGTTATAATGCTTCAAAGTAGAATGCAGCAAAAATTTGGTCAAATATCAATTTTTTTGTTTTCTATAAAAACAAATTCTAAATATATTGGATTTTTATATATCATATTTTAGTACTAAGAATTTAATTTTATAACCTCTTACCGACTTCTCTGGCTAGAAATTAGTACTGCAATTATAAAAGAAAAAAGTTTATTTTAAAATTCCGATATCAGTTCTTAAAAGCGGTCACTTGGAGGGGAGGAGGTTTTTCTGCTGCAAGCCCAGATCTTCGTCTGGAAAAGCCATCTGCTGGATTTAAACATAACTTCAATACGTTCTTGCAAAGTCCGTGGCAAAAAACATTTGTGCGGTTGCTAAGTGTTTTGTAGAAATGCGACAAAAAACAATGGCTAACTTTAACAGTGATTTTCTCGAAGCTATGTTTTTCAGTGCATAGCATACACTTTATCTTCAATGTGGATTATTATAAGGTTAGAAATAGCATGAAGTGGTAAGCTTGGTATCAAAATTATCCTCATGAATTGGATATTTAGGATGTGTCAGTAACTAGCTTAATTGCCCATTTCTGGTTGATTTTGCTATGTAAGCACACATATGAATTGTCTATTTGTAACTATTACAAAATATTTAGAATTAATTATGTCATTTGCATTTTCAGAGTTCATGAGAAGCCTTACAAAGAGCTCAAGGATTCTGATGGTCGAGAAGATGATGTAGTAGCGCAAGAAGCCTGGGATAACCATGTCAGTCGCAATCAGTCTGTTGTTGTTGATCTCCTACATGGTCAACTTAAGTCACAGGTTAGCTATTAAATCACAGGCTAATTTGTAAAATGTGAGCGAAATAAAATATAACTGTTTTTCCTTTTTTGTCTGAAACTTGTTCATTTGAAAAAAGTGACAGAGTTACTGTGTTGTGTGAAGGTAAAGTCGACGAAGTACAGCCATCGTTTCGGCTCTATGTCTGGTAACTTCTTAGTAACTTTGCCTCGAAGTTACAGGGCAAGATGTTCACACTTATAGCACCAGGAACAGAAACTTAGTTTTTACATTCTCTTTTTGCTGAGAATATATTTTCATTAAAATATATAATTTACAGCATTGTTAGTAATATCCCACGGTGTGTTACTGACATTGCAATTGCGCCTAGCTATCAGGCTTATAAATAATTTTGTATGCTGCATTGCATTAACATGTACACCAATGTATGTCAACTGCTACATATGCAATTTGTATGGGACGTACTGTAGCACATTGCTTCACATTTATAAATTCTATTAACTTTTTTACCAGATGGCCTTGGCGAAATACAGTGGTATCGCCATGCTAAGGTCTTCTCAGCTTAATTTGTCATTAATTATTATTAGTTACTTTGCCATAAGTGTATTTTTTCACACAGACTCGATGAGTGGTCATAGTCAGTTGTGATAGTAAAAAGTTACAAGGGCAATATTACTCTGGGGGTTGTCATTAGGCATATGTTCAACTAGAAGCAGATGTTAGAACGATGATAAACTTCTGAAAAACTTGCAGTGCATGCCAAGTTTTCATTCCTGGTTTTTACAAACAAGTCGCACAATTCTAAACACTTTAAATAAGAGCGTCTTCTCACAAATGCACCTATGTTGAGTTTTTGTACAGTACAAAAAAACTAAAGGGGTGGCACTTTTATTATTTACATCTGCCCATGTTTGTTGTAATGTATATCTAGTATACTAAACAATATTGCATGACGTGTAGCAGTGATGCAAAAGTTTTGTATGTCAGTTTGACCATTCATTGAAAATGTTGAGCAAATTCAGTGAAAATGAATTTATTTAGCTACATTGTCAATGCAGTCCACAAAACTTTCATAAAATAATTTTGTAGTTTTATGGGAATTTTGCTGATTAATTATGTTTTTTTGACAATTCATAGGTTCGGTGCAAGGAGTGTGGGCATGTCAGTGTACGATTTGATCCATTCAACTTTCTTTCTCTTCCATTGCCAATGGAAAGCTGTATTCACATAGAGATTACTGGTTTGTAGTAGACCTCATATTTTTCATTAATTTGCAAGATTATTGAACATACTGATTTGTTGTTGTTTGCAGTAAACATTTAATTGCAAATGATTGAAATGTGAGTTTTAATGTTTACTGTGAAACATTCTGCTTTATTAAGTGTACATTTATTAGTGCATTGTGCAGGCTTGCATTTTGGCAACATTAATTTGTTAGGTAGTTTGTCAAATTTCTGTCAGTTTTGTAAGTTTAATCTCTTAAGTAAAAGCAACAACATGGTATGATAACTGGATATGACCTAATTCTTTATATATGCGTATATAATACTTTCAGCATAGACAACTTTACAACTGGGTACTTAATGTAGATGCTAATATTATCTTCCCAAACTTTAGTTCATATTTTCATCTATGGATAATAGACAAGATGTCGAATAAATGTAGTATTTGCTTTTCGTTTTATTAAACTAATATCATAGGGTGTGCATTATTTTGCTTTTGTTTAAAGTTTGCGGATATGTACATAACATAGTAAGAAGTAGTGCCATAAATATTATTAGGCTTGATAGCGGTTATTTATGTAGGCATATGTTTTTTGTTTGTGTACAGTGATGAGGCTGGATGGAACAGTACCGGTAAGATACGGGCTACGACTAAATATGGATGAAAAGTATAGTGGTTTGAAAAAACAGCTAGGTGAACTTGCTGGTATTCATCCGGATCAGCTTCTTCTTGTTGAAATCTTTGGTGCTGTAATCAAGGTATCAGTAATTGGTATTAATCATTTTTTAGAAATATTTGGACATTATTATGCAGAAAATAAAATGATGTTTGTGTAAGAATAGTTTTTTGTTTGTATGTCAACTGTTTGTTTATTAATGACTGTTTTTATTGTTATCTGTTCAGGCAGCGCCAAGTGACAATGCAAAAGTAAAGACCATAATGAATGGAGGCTTGCTGCGTGCCTATCAGATCCCACCAGCAGAGAACACAGAGAAGTCATCTACAGAGAGACATGTTCAGTCTTTTACGCAAATACAGAGGATGAACAATGCCAATAATGTGCTCAGTAAGTGTCCAGTTTACCTCGAATTAATTTGCACAGTTCTGTACATCATTGGCAGTCGTTTTTTGTGAACAGCTATTTGAATGTCTTGTCCATATGTCCATTTTAACGTTAATGCATTTTAAATATCTAATAAATTATAAATTATTATTTCTCAAATTAGCAGAAGCTCCAACAGTTACATAATTCATTGATGTCAAGGACAAGTACCCTGTAGCTAACATAATATTGTTATACTGAGATCTGACAAAATTTTTAAAATTTTGCCTTTCAGAGCAATCATCAGGAAACGATACTATAAGTGCTGGTGATGCAAACGACACTTATAGTGTAATAAACAATGTGCCAAATGGAAGTGTAACAATAAATATTCGACCCCCATCTCCAGCTTCAGTTGGCAATGGCATTTGTATGCAACCAGGTGGACCAGGTAAATTTCTGAGTTTACTGAGGTAAAGTCAAATAGTCTTCAGTATTTGAGCCAATAAGTTGATTAGCGTCATTACCTGGAGTTCTATGTAGTCTGATGTTGCATAGCAATGGGTCAACATTATTAGTGCACAGCGCTGGACTTGTGGTGGCTGTGTTAAGTCTGACAGCTGTTTTGTTTTAGGTTTTTTAAGTTATTTTTGAGTTTTATTTACTTTATAGTTGTAATACTTAAAAAACGATTGTAAACTCGTCAAATATGTATTGTACAAGCACAAGTACTCGTTGTAGAGCACCCATTGTTTAGCTGGACTTATTGCTTTGTATTTAGAAACCTTGTATATATTAATGGCAATGTGAAAATTTTAGACATTGTTTATAACTCCTAGGCATTTCATATAACACCAATACCACCTATACATTTTGAGAAAAGTGTGAAAAATGTTTTTGCTGTGGTATTTTCACACTTTACCTTGACATGTTGTATAATAGCTATGATCTATGCAGAATGCAAAAAGTGGCTTTAGCAAAGTATAAAACGAACATAATTCTAGTTAAAATCCTACTTTTCCTAGATTTTTTATACAACACATAGGTATTGTATAGAATGTGTAAAATGACTTAGTCAATGTATTAAATTAAGCTAGAAGTTGAATTAAACAAGTGAGTTAATTGTTTATTAGTATTCTAAAAAACTTTTACAGAAAATAGAATCATAGCTGAATGGCATTAAGCAATTATATAGTAATCGATTTTAGAATTTTGGGATTGCACAGCTCGTATATGTGTAGCAAAAGTTTGTCAAGAAGTTTTTCTGGCAGCATTTCCTTCTTGAACAAGTGCTATATGATTGCTTTTTTGTTGGAACAACCATAACATCGTGCACCATAGGCAATAATGAGGAGGCTGCAACCGCTTGCCGTTAAAGTCATTCATATAATTAGTCAATTGCTGATATTTTTCTTCACTTGGAAAAATTGTATTCATTTTCTTTATTTGTCAGTTTTTTTCTAATTCAGTATAAAATCGTTCTTTAATTTTAAGCGTGTAGTTACGTAGTTAGGTATTTCTGCATCCATCCTTTGTGAAACACAACAAGAATGGAAATACTAATGTCCTTGCATCTGGCACATCCTTTTTTCTCGTTAATGGATTCCATTAGAAAATCATGGCAAGCGTTTACTGTTGTTATGATCCGTTTTTTCCTAAAAATTCAGAATGTGCATTGTTAGGGCAAATCCCTTCATACATTAGAAATCTAGAATGAAAGAACCCCAGCCATGCAAAAATGCAAAAATATGTAGGGCAGATTCATTCGATAGATATGATCCATTTAACGGGCATATTTGAATGCCATATTGAGGTGAAAAATCTGGCTCAATTACAGTTTGTGCAAAGATCCGTAGTATCTTCATGCAAAATTACCATTTCCTACAATGGAAAATGTAGCCTGTGATAGTTCTCAAAGGTAAATTTGACAACAACACCAATACCATGACCAGCAACAACAACATGATCAAACTTTTGGTACCGCAAACTTTGTACCAGATCCAATGCTTCTACAACAGGCGGCAGCTGTGAGTGAAACAATCATGCAACCCAAACGTTTGCTTGAAATGCTAGTTACGTATTGTAACACACAAATTTACATGTACATAAAATGAGACTTTGTTATCACAGTCTCTAGAACTACTCTAGCACATTCTCTAGAACAACACATTTATAATAAAATGCCTAGGAAAATTTCATTTAAACAATTGACCATTTGTTTTACTTTCACATTACATGAAATTTATTCGTCATTCTATAAAATGCCTGGGAACACTATATCAGAAACAGAAGAATTACATACTTTGCCTTATAAAAATTTTGAATTATATGCAAGTAGAACACTGCAGCTTAGCACCATGTGTTAGATTGTTATAAATAATAATATTACCATTTTTTTGTGGTGACTTCTTTCTTTTTTTCAATAGGAGAAGCAAAACTGCAGTCAACAAGCAGTAATGACACGGACAACAGCTTGCAACAAACGAGTTTGACTGCTAATGGACACCAGCGGCATCCCAGCAATACAAGCACATCCTCTTCCACTAATAGCTCAATAAATGACTCACTAGGTGGTGCTAGTCGTGCTTTCGCAAACGCAGAAAACTGTGATGGTTTCATTATAGCAATGCATCGAAAAATGGTATGGTTTGTTACTGAGCGACATTCGCTTGAGCAACATTTGTTACTGAGCAACGTTTTGCTAACTAGCCAATTTTGGTTGATCATTTTGAGGAAAGCTTTTATTCAGCAAACTTTTTACAGTTATTTTAAATGATATGTAGTAAATAACTAAACGTGTGATGTTTAACAAACACTATTCATTTTCTTTAGTGTTGTATATGTGCATGGGAGTGCAAAAACAAGCAAATTTTCAACTGATGTGAACATTTTACTGTCACTGATACATCACTAAAGCACTAGCAATAATCTGCAATGTATCCAATTCAGTGTAAATTAAACACTTCGTGAATTTGTGTAACTAAATGTTAACACTGTGAGAATGCGCATCTCGTTGCCACTCCCACAACAAAATGAGCCAGAAACCTTTTGCCCATTCTAAAATCATGGCATGTGTAAGCTATATGAACAGAAGTGACAGCACCTTCCAGCAGAGCTGGTAAACACCGAGGCAGCACTTATAGAGGTATTTTGAATTACAAAATTATTTTTTATTTACTTTACAGATTAGAAATGATGTGTATTTTTTGTCTTCACAAAAGTCGCGACCCAGTTTATTTGGCTATCCTTTGATCATTCCATGTTATGAAGAGACAACACAGGCTGACCTCTACAAATGTGTATGGTTGCAAGTGTCTCGGCTAGTTAGCCCTCTGCCTGCTAGTGAACATGGCCTTACAAACCATGCACAGGATTGGTAGGTTTATTTACTTGATAAACTGTTACAAATAGATGTTCTTTTTCATTATGTAACAAATGTATAAACAACTAAGAGAAAAACTGATGGGAAGCGTAATATTACTGTGACATCTGATACGTCTGTTTTTTATGTTTAGAACATACATTATTACACATGTAACTAGAATCATTTCAATTGTTGTGATTAAACTCGAATAAAGGAGAAGAGAATGCTTGTGTGGCTTAAAGATTTTAGCTATTACTTGGTGATGGTTAAGATGCTCGAAGTTGCATATCTTT
The DNA here is from genome assembly GCA_030141605.1 of Tubiluchus corallicola. NCBI lineage: Eukaryota > Metazoa > Priapulida > Priapulimorpha > Priapulimorphida > Tubiluchidae > Tubiluchus > Tubiluchus corallicola. The sequence goes on along the minus strand of JAQGDQ010000258.1, from coordinate 107,187 downwards.
TGTTGCTATTTCCTGCACATTTTTTGATTCTTGTTATGTTTTATATCTAAAACGATGAATTTAGTAATCTTTCTCTGCTAAATACATTTATTTATCTGTTTGCAGTGATGATAGTTTAGGGTACGAGTACCCATTCACTTTACGAGTAGTGCAGAAAGATGGTTTCGTTTGTACTTGGTGTCCGTGGTATCGTTTCTGTCGGGGTTGTAAAATAGAGTGCAATGCTGCAGAGTTTCGGCGAGGCAGTAGCCATATTGCTATTGACTGGGATCCAACTGCATTACATTTGCGCTATCAGTCGTCGTTAGAGCAGGTACATATTTAAAGGCCTATATAACCTCAACAGACATTGAAGTTTTTTTAACTCATTATTATGAATTCATAGTAGTTTAAAAAAAACTAACTCGTAAATTAAATAATTTACCCTTTTCTGGTGAATTTCGTGCATTTCCGTAAAGAGCGCCATGTTTCGGGGCTTTGGTGCAAGTGAACGAGAATAACCTGCATAATGCAGAAAGTGTCTTTGGTTACCGATCTTTGGTGACCTTGTGACTGCACTCATAACGTCATTCGCCTTGTGCAATGAAAAATGGCAGTTCTTCATATTTAATACTGCTAACAACGAAGAGTTAAAAAGCAAAATAAACAAGTTTTACGGTAAGTTTATGATAAAACAAATTGAATATTCGTAATGAGATTAGGATTTTAGGTTGTAATTTCTTATATTATAGTGGGTGTAGAAAACTGGCTATTTGTTTTACAGATTTTATTTTCATTTTCCACTCATTGTAAAAAAAGGTGAAACTGCAATAGAACAAGAAAAAAGAATATCAACAAAAATAAAGCAACAGTAAATGTGCGAGTAAATGAGAAACAAGCGTTAGCAAATTAACAACAAGCACACTGAAGCAGAAGATGATTCAAAATTAAACCGTTACATATGGCATTACAAAACAAACGCAAAAATTTGCTAACAAACAAACTTCCTAGCATATTCACAAATCAGCACGCACATGCACACACATGCACGCCTACACAAAAACACGCGCGTATGCATGCACTGTAAACAGTTGCAAAAAAAATCAATAATTAGGCAATGGCTGGAGATGAAAAGAATTATTATCAAATAAACACCAACAGAAACTATTAAGCAAACAAATGAACTTACAAACGTTTGAGGATCTGTATAACAAATTTCAAGCCAATCTTCAGAAATCACAAAGAGACATACTGGTTCTACAACAGTGGCATACTGATCTCACAACTACTATACCACTAAAAACAGGATTTTTTCCTATTCTAAAGCTATCTAACCACTCAATACAAGAGCGGCCAAGCATGTCAAACAAACTCTACAGGTAATGCAAAATGAATAATGTCACTCTAGAATTAATACACCTGTCTTCACTGTACCCAAGCTAGCCTGAAAGATAACAGTGGGGTTTAGTTTGACTTTAAGTGAAACTGGTGTAATATGTAGATGATTATTTTCTAATATTGCCCGCTCAGCTTAAACATAAATGTATTGCATTTATGAAAACTGTTAATTTGAACATAACTTTAGGTAGCATTTTTCTGTATCAAATAAATTATTTACACTTTTAAAAAAGTGCATTATGTTGCTGCAATGATAAGTGCTTTTAGTATCTGCCTCGGACTGCTGACTAAACAATCTTTAAAGAGTCTTGTATGTGTAATGCATTTGCTGTTGCACGATATTTTTTGCAGCTTTACACGGAACATAATTCTATAGAGGAGTCGCGACGGCTACAAACTGAGCCAATCGATTTGGAGCAGTGCCTGCGAGCCTTTACAAAATGGGAGGAGCTAGGCGAAGATGAGCTGTATTATTGCTCTAAGTGTAAGCAGCATCGTCTTGCTGCTAAGAAGTTAGACATTTGGAGACTACCACCTATACTGGTAAGTCTTAACTTGTAGCTTCTTAATGGGATAAATTTAAATTAAATAAATACGAAATATTTGAGGTTATCTTTCTTCTATGCATACGTATTTACGCAACCTTTTTTATTTGGTTTCTTTTTTCACAGATTGTGCACCTTAAGCGTTTCCAGTGTGTGAACAATCGTTGGGTGAAGTCGCATAAGATTGTTCGTTTTCCAATGCACGATTTCAGTCCAGTTGGATTTATGGCAGACCGCGCACGGGCATTGTCCATCAGTCGCGCCTCAACCATTGAGGAAGAACTGCTTGGTAACGGAGATATTCATCCTGATAATGGTATGGTGTACTTACATGTGTATATGTGGCTAAAAGTCCATTGCTTTGCTCTCATATTTAGCAGTGCAATGAAGAATTTCTTTTCTCTGTTATATAACCACAGCATAACTCATACTACATATTTCATATACAACTGAATATGAACCATAAAGTATGTCTTACATATTATGTCAAGCTTATGATTTAAAAGATAACAATGTTATAGTTTAACATTCTTTTTATATCCATTTCCTGATGATATCTATTGGCCTGGGATGATCACAACTTATCTTTTTTACTAGTATATCTGTTGTTTTCACCTTTAAGATTGCTTTCGCAATCATATTTAACAATATTGCAATTACTAACAGTGAGCATTCATGTATCAGTTTTAAAAACTGTCTAATCTGAACCAAATAAACTTTGTTTAAAGAAACTAAGTTTTCTAATATCTAGAATTGCTACTTGTAAGTTACATTTGCCTTTCATGTATTAATTTTGCTAACTATATAAGTAAATAATGTAATTAACACATTAGCCTTTATACATGTGAATGTGACTGTTTTTACAGACTGCTTAACAGCCAATTCTGTTAATGAAGTGTTTGATATTGATTTTTTGCGTATTTGTTTTGGAATTTCCATTTGTGACAAATTTACATGTTTTTACTTATACAGAGAAGCCAACAACATCGTTTCAGGATCAGTACTATCACTGGATTAAATCTGGTACTAAACACACTGTACCTTACTACAACTTATATGCTATTGTGGTAAGTAGAAGTTATAATTGGGATATTGCCTGAAAACAATGTGATATGTGTGAACATGGGGAAACATATCTCTGTTTGTCAGTGCCGCAAATGTGGAATGTAGAAATTTAGTTAAGTTTCAGTTGTGTGTGTGTGTGTGTGTGTGTGTGTGTGTGTGTGTGTGTGTGTGTGTGTGTGTGTGTGTGTGTGTGTGTGTGTGCGTGCGTGCGTGCGTGTGTGTGTGTGTGTGTGTGTGTGTGTGTGTGTGTGTGTGTGTCCGTGCGTGTGTGCAGTTTGTTTAATTGAAAACAGTATTTAAACCTTGTTTATCTGATGCCCGGAATTGTGTGTGTATTACACAGGTCCATATGAACACCTGCAAAGTAGGCATGGAATAATTTGCACAGGGATTTTAATACGCATGCGCAATAGCTTAAGAGATATAAGCCTTCATTAAACATGAACAAATTTTAGGGGGACTACGTGTACAGTAATTTTTTGTTGAGAAGTAACATATGTCTTATGATTTTTTTCCGCAAGCCATTGTCGGAAAATCGTTAAAGGGCGAGATCAGTTTTCTGCATCCACAGAGCCTAGTTCACAATAACATAAATAATGCAGGCCTGATAAATGGGTACTATTAAAAACAAAAAAAGATTTTTTTCTCTATAATGCAAATTACATACACAATTCCAGACTTCTCTTAAATGCTTTTATCAGTTGGCTGTTTCTTGTATTTACTGCTAGAGAATGTATAAATTTTGTAATGTTACTAAGCTGAAACTTCTCCACTTGAGGTACAAGCTTGTCCTGGCACATATTATAACTAGATTAAAGTAAGCGCAGTTTTTGTGAACTAGAGTAAAACAAATGCGAGTTCACAAAGTTTTAAGCTTATGAAGACATAGCTTCAAAAGCATGTGTCACTTACTTTAACTGCATTATTTCTAATGTTTTTCTCTTTGTTTTTGTTTTTCGTTGGCTGTTTGCCAGCTTACTAACTTACCTATCTACCTGACATCGCCTGCCTGTCTGATACAGCTGCAGGAAAATTTTATTCTCGAAGCTTCATGAACTATTTTTGCATTTAATCAATAGTATACTGATTCATTTACCTTGATCTATCTTTTCAGTGTCATACAGGTATACTGGGAGGTGGTCACTATGTTTGCTATGCTCAGAACCCCAACAACAAGTGGTATTGTTATAATGATTCAAGCTGCAAGGTACATTTTTTACACGATCACAATGCCCACCACTGTAACCACGTGGTTGTGTCGTTCTTGACATTTTCAGATAGCAATACATGTATATATATTTAATTATTTTAATTTTAATGTCAAGTATATTGTTAATGGTGTTACAAACCCACAATTAATTAAATTTTGATACCAAACTTGAAAGATTGGAAATATGACAAAGTCGGAAAATATGACAAAGTCGGATTTGAACCAGGGATCTTTGCTTAACAGACAGTTGCCTTAGACCACTAGGTCACCTTATTCCCAATGGTCAAGGCATCCAAAGTTCATCCCTTGCAGCTGTCGAACAAAATTCAGCATGTCTGATGTTAAATCGCTCATTAATAGTGATTAAAATTTAATTGTGACTAGTTTGTACTAACATGTTCAGTGTACGACCATTATATAGACAAACCTGCATCTTGGCTGTTCCTCATTGGTGCTTAGTTAGTCTTATTTCATGTACCCAAGCTATTTGCTCACAAATATTGTCTTAACTCTTCTAATTGTGTGAGTTTTGAAACATACAGAAAGTATTAACTTCAAAGATAAAAATTTACTTGAATTCTCTAACTGTGGAATGACACAGCTGTATGGGACCCATGCAGAAGCAAAAACATTTTGGAACTTGAGCGAGTGCAATGTAAATCAGCAAGATTTGTGTGCAATGTAACATCTATGTTAGACTTGTAATGTGGCCAAGCTTAGAATAGCGCTATGCAGAACAATGTTTGTGCATGGTTGAGTGAATTTTATACCATCTTGTAAATATTAGTAGTAATATATTATTTACCAGAACTACCAGCATAGGCCGTATTCACATCAGTATAAGCCTCAACACTACTAGTGCAACAAAGATTGTTTTAAATATTGATGTACCAGGTTCAATAATAATCCTGTGGAATAGTCTACTTTCAGATGTTGTACAAATCTCGCACACAGTGACATTTAGAACAGCAGTACAAGAGTTTGACCTGACATTGGACAGGAATCGTATAAGTGTACACTAGATAGTGTTACTTCGTTGCCATGCATGTGCACTGCAATAATATTCCTAAGGGAATGCTGCAGTATCTAGATTCAGATTCACGCAACTTTTGAAGTGCTCCGTTTTATAACTGAACAGTGATTTTTTTTGTTTGTCTAGGAGCTGGATCCTGAACTGATTGACAAAGATTCATCTTATATTTTATTTTATGAGAGAGCAGGGTTGGACTATGCTCGATATCAACCAGATGTACGTGGTCTTACACCAGATAATACCGACATGCCGGAAGACGAATCAGATTATCGCAAAAATTGTACCTTACAGTGATTAGAGTGCTAGAAATATAGTGATTTTGGTTGTTTATATTGATATTATTATCCTGCCATGTTTCTTTGTCATTATTAGCGATTAATTTGTTTGATGTACATATAAAATGCATATATAATTTTATTGTTATTATTTTTATGTTTATGTTCTGTTGCTAATCAACCCGATTCTAACGAATGCACAAACCTATTTTAAGAAACTGGCAAAAGCTCAAATTTGTAAGTAGTGAAAGAAGGGTTACAAAAAAAAAATATATACACTATAACTTGTCCTCAAAAGTATGTATAACTTGACACTAATATTCATATTGTTTCAGAAATGTAACCAATTAAAATTATGCCAAAGCATTAGTTACTAATAGCAAAATTTAATTATTTTACTGCTCTGGTATGTAACTTGCTGAGCAGATCTACAACATTTAGGCAAATGAAAGGAAATTACACTCAAGAGTGTTGAGTAACTTTAAGGTTTTTGTTAAGTTTTGTATTTTTTTGTGTTTATTTACTGTTAAAAATAATTTTTTATTATTAAACATTAGAGGCAACCCCTCCATAGTTGGTTAATTTGCACGATTTTACCTCAAAGTAAAGGAACTTGTGTCTTATGTTATTAGGTGTAGCATAGAATTAATAAGAAATGTATATAATTCTGTGATTATTTAGCAGTATTCCAGATTAGTACACTAGAGCACTGCTCAGGCTATACCTCATATTGTACTTTCAGTCATATTACCATAATGCTTCAATGTCGCAAGAGAAATAGCAACAATAGAATAATGCATGAATTCCATTAAAAAATGTGATAGCAATACCCGCCAATTTTGTGTTTTTATAGATACGATTTCGGGTATTTCTGTCAAAATATGTCAGATTTTCAAGTACAATGTAAATCCTAGCAAGTGAGACAAACTGAATTTGTGCTTTGAACTAACAGTACATAAGACTTTGTGGACTTGTTCAGAAATTGACATTCTAATAGTCATAGTAAATTTTATCATTTAAATGTTTGTATAAATTTGTAAATTTATATTTTGCTAACATTATGAGTGATCATATATTTTATCTTGTGTTGTACAATGTAAATTAGCTTGCTTCTGTTGTCCATTACATTTATTTTAATAGTATAAATGCGTAATTTAGTTATGTCATGATAAATGAGTCTTTATTTTGTTTATGTAAGTTGCTTCATGGTAGCTGTTACAAATGTAGCAAACTGCAAATGAATTGTGACTAACGCTTGCTCATCTTAATGCGTAAGAAGGATCAGTTTTCCCAGGTGAATTGCGTTTTGTTTAAATACTAAAATGGGAGTAGTACAGAGCAATGTTACTCAATGAGACAGTGTATCAGGGTACTTATATTTCTGAGCAAGTAGCGAACTCATCTTGCAGAAAGCGTTTTGTGTGGGCTCATGTGGCCTGACACTCTGCATTTTTTAAACAAATTTTTTTATTAATAACTGAAAACGTACATATACACTGTAATCAAAATGTATAGCTAATTACTAAAATATGCTATAGCAGTAGTTCGTTTTTACGTCCCAAAATTTGTCTAGTTTGCAAAAGCTGTTCACTAAAACTTAATGTAGTAGAGCAAATTGCTATTTTTTTCCTCTTGATAAAGTGAAACTTGCGCGGTTTCCGATTTTGTTTTATTAGTGCAATTTTTATGATGAGGTGTCTCTAATTTGCGACACTTTTTTCAGTTGCTATGCTAAACTATGCACACACCATTTATTTTTAAGCTGGTCCTCAGTAATGGTCAATGCGCCCAATTAATTCACTCCGTATTGACTAATATAATAATGCTTGCAAACATGGGAGTTGATATTTAGTTTGCCATCTGTGGTTACGTTCTAAGTGCCATCTGTTTGATGACAGTTTGCTAGATTATAAATTTACTACAGTTCTAGTTGAAATTTATTAATAACGAGTTTCAGTAGTTGTTTAATGTTCACCTATTTCCTTGCAAATTGTATGCAGAGTCAGAATTTTTTGTGCTATCCGACAAAATAAAACTACATAATTTACGTAACAAAAGATTTGCGAGTAGTTACTTGTTTATTCAGCACAGAAAGTATGAGTGCAAACAACAATAAACAAATCAATGGTGCTTATGAAAGTTTTACTCTTGTGTCTGCTAATGTACCTCCATTATATGTGTAAATTTATATTACATTTGTGGTCATAACATTTAGTTGATACGACTTGGTCATACCAGCATGCAAAGGTGTGAGCAGCAAACCGCTAGACCCAGCAGATAGCAAACAGTTGATAGGTGAATGTCATAGTGTCTGAATTTTCCATGTACAATGTTGATTTAACAATTGAATATTGCTAGAAAGCAATTCATTGACAGGAACATATAGAATCCTATCACTACATAGCTTTAATTCATAGACCCACTGCCAAAATGCAGTGATGCCTATTTACAGGAGCATTTGAACAAAAAATACAAATCTATTGCAACTTGATGAATATTAAACATTTGTACAAATATATCACAAGGCTTCTTTGCACTGACCATGCTGCACTGATACTGGGCTACCTCCCACCTCCTCCTCCAGCAGCATTTGGATCAGCTGCGCTAGAAATGAGCATAAAGATGACGACAGGTACTATGTACATCCACTGAAACATAAATATTACTAATATTGAATGTTTATATAAAGATAAAAAAGTGAATTTTAATTATATATATTTTAGCTCAGAACAAGTCCTGACAACTACTTAAATGAATAAATTTTAGTGTGATTACATTGTGTGTGTGGCTTAACAAGGTCCTTTTAGCCAACATGCAGCAAACTTGCAGGCTACAATGTTGTAAAATTTGTATGCTAACTGTTGTTTGATCGGCATTCGAATTCTAATCATGTTGCTCTGAACCAGTTTACTAATTAACAATCAAGCTTTGTGATCCAGAGAAGAACTAACAAGAATATTTAATATATTATTGTAACAACAGCTTACATATTTTGCTAGAAATGATCGATTGTCTTGCTCTCCCTTGGCTTTTGATTCTCGTTCCTTATTTAGCTTTTGCAGATATGTAGCTGTATCTGGCCTAAAATAAAAATAAAAATTCTGCAAAAATAAAACCACAGCTCAAAGCAATAATCTTATGTTCACAACAATGATGTTACACTTTGTTAAAGATTTGCATTCTTATCAAAACAACAATCAGATAAACATAAATATAACAAATAATTACACTAGCAAGTAAACAAATGAAACAAATATGACTAATAATCTATACAGTACTATAAACTTTTGCTTACAATTTTCAATAAAAAACTTACGTTGGTCCCAGCACCGTTTGTGTAATTTCTAGGGATGTGTTAAATGTAACTATGTCCTCTATGTCTTCCAGTTCAACACCTTGACACAAAGCTGGAACCGTTGTCATGGAAACACCAAGCAAAGTGGTTGATTCATCCATATGAAGTCGAATGATATCAGACAAACCAGACTCATACAGAGAGCACTAAGAACAAGCATCATGCTATAACTTTACTATTACAAATAATATAATAATATAATATAAAACTGGTTGTCAGCATTCTGTACTTTAATTCAAAACAACTACAAACCCAACACATTATCAATTTCTTTTATTTGTTTTGAGCAAAATCATTAATAACATTATAATAGTGATATCGGGGCAAAATAGCTTCGCAGATGCGCAGATGTGCTTCATGTCCGAAATTAAGCCGACAACTTGGGTTCAATACTTGCTTTGGACGGCTTCATTCGGCACACTGATTCTGGCCGTTTTAGTCTCGTTGAAGAAGGATGTATATAAACACCTGTATGTGGTTAAGATATCTTTGCCAGATCAGTGGGTGGTCTTAGATAATTGCCATTGACAATGCACTAGGTTCTGGTCTGGTTACAAACACCAATGTTGAAAAGGCCCACCAATGAGTACTGGATTCCAGATTGTCGCACGCTAAATCGTATAAGAAATAAACATTTCAGAAATATCCTTTTGCAAAACACTGCTAAAGCCTTGTTTACCAGACATCCGGAATTTTGCATATGTTATAGAACATAAATCCATTATTGACAAATATCACTTTGTTTTTAATGCACACATTTATCAGTAAATTGCATTTTGGATCTGCAAATGCAGAAAAACAGACTATCACCTATTGCAATCTTTCCATACGGGCTTTCCATAGTACTGTACATGCGTGTCCCGTAAACTACTTGCATTATTTATTCCATAGCTATTTTGTAGGCGTTTTTATGCAGCTGGATACACAATAATACATATGCATTTCTAGATGCCTGGTAAACACGGCTAAGCAAGACAATAGACACCAACCGCTTTTACAAAAGTAGAAACATAACCGTTTTGCTTTGAGAGCACTCGTACTCGATATATACCATCATTTTCTGAAAGCACCTGCAAAAGAAGCCAAGTCAAAATATTTTCACTTTGCACGGGGTATACACTCTATAATATTCAATACTGAATTTAGATATACTTTAATAATGAAATTCTAGGTACTGCATTTAATTGCCAATGGGTAACATAGGCAGACAGTCCATGAAGGAGCACAATGAAGCGTTGGAAAAGTTGAAATGACCTGACATAACCATTATATAACATGTGGAACACATCTTATATGTGAGTGATCAGTGTGATCACGCTAAGAAACTTCCTCTTACTGCTTCACAGACTGCCGTCATGTCATGTCGGCTAAACAGCCATAGTAACAAGCCCGCACTCGCCAAACCATCAAATTGCCAACTCCACCCCACTGCCAGGCCTGCCAAATTGACTGCCAAAGTGACAAATCCGCCAATGTACCAATTCACCAAACTGCCAAATCCAGCCTACTGCAAAACTCACCAAACTGCCAAAAATCCTAGACCACTACAATGCCAAACTACCCTCTGAGACAAGCCTGTATGCTGTCAAATCTGCTAATGTGCCAAATCCACAGTGTTGCTAAACTTCCCAATGTGCTAAATCCAAATGACTGATAACCTTGCCAAAGCGCCCAGCCCACCAAAGTGTATAATCTACCCTACTGTGAAACCCACCAAATTGCCACTGTGCCAACCCGCTAAACCTGCCAAAGCGCCAAGCTGCCCCTCATGCATGTGTGCTTATGTTTAATTGTTCATCTGAATCAGCCTGGCAAAGTAATTAGTTAATTATCTGACAAGTTGATAAATAATTTTCCGCCACCAAAGTTGGTTAGTTAGCTAATTCATGCATGAGTTCATTCCAGTGAGCCAGGCAAATTAATAATTAGTTAGCTAATTAGCTAACAAGTTTGTTAAATAATTTGTTGGTGCCACCAAACCAAGCAGTCAAACAATCAATCAAAAGCTAGTAGCAACCACTAGTTAATCAACTAAATAATTAATAAAATAACAGTCACTATCTGACAGTTCAATTGATTGACTGGCTGATTAGCTGATTAATTGGCTCACTGACAGATGATTAATGGCAAATTCATAACAGACAAACATTGTAAAATTTTAGATTACATATACCTGGTTTTATATATATTTTAAAGCATGTGATAAAATAGAATAGGATAAGACTATAACAGAGTACTAGTAGTTACTGCACACTGAGCATACCTGCAGATGTTCCATATCTTGAACAGAAACCGGCTCTTGGATGAAATTAGCGTGATTTTGTGTAACAGATCGGATACTAATGGTTCCTCGTACAGAAAACTCGGCTTCTAGCAAATAAACAAAAAGCTCTTGTTATGTATAAATAATATGTACATTCTGCCAGTTACAAGTAGAAAAGAGCCCTCTATTTGCAGGGGATGGTGTGCTGACAAAACAAGCACCGCCACATAATTTACCATATGAAATAGGTCTGTAACGATACATTGATGTATCGATGCATCATGATATCTTTCATTACAAGATGCCTATCACCAAAGTGCACTCATAAAGTGATAACCTGATCAGTGATATTCAGAAAATTAGCTTGACCCTGTATGCTGATAAAAATAATGTGAAGTAATTCAAGCTGAAGCTGTAGGGTTTACTGTAGATACATATCAATCAAAGCATTGAAGTAGTTGACTTGATACAGGCACTTCTGGCAGCTAAAGCAATTGCAAATGCAAAGTATTTAAAATGTACTAGCATAATTAAGTTATCACATTGGCTATTCTTTATGTTTACATTTAAACTTGTGAAATGGCAAACCTGAATCAGAAAATACACAAGCAAATTTTAAACCTACAGTACTGGTATGTTCTGCTTTTTTGATGGATAACAATTGCCTACATACAGGGGCATCGTGCACCAAAAAAAATTAGGGGGGCCTGACTGTATATAATGGCGGAACTTAACTGTTTAAAAAAACTTATAATTTTGAATTCCCACACAGTATTTTGCATGCAAGAAAACGATTTATTTATTCCCAACTGGCATTTAACTTAAAGCTATAGCAACGGAAACTTAATTAAAATTAAAAATTAAATTAAAATTTAATTAAGTATTTATCAGCTGTCAGGAATCCAAAGATTCGGCGAAAAGATGACTACCAAAACATATGTACCTTTAAGACACCTTTTGCCGTCACCCATACGAATTAATGCACTAAAAATTTGTACTATCGACGCAGAACATCACTCCAGAAGAACTCAACCACAGACTTCAAGTCCATATTCTTTGTTTTCTCAGCCTCAACTGCGAGGATCATCAGGTCACTCAGTCGTGACTGACTCATTGCGGAGAGCATTCTTGACAAATTTGAGAGCAGAAAAGGATCTCTCACAAGAGCAAGAGTCAGACTCAGAATCAATGGGTATGCGATGGAGATCATTGGGTAAAGTTTGTCCAGTCCAGAAGAAGTCATATAACAGTATATTGAGTGAATGCAGTTTGTGTTGACATGTTCAGGAACAGCATCTGCAGTGACAGCATGAGTGAACAAGCGGTACTCCAACTCGAGGGTTTCTTCATCGAGATCAGCCATGTAGAAGGTGCAAAGAGTCTTGACTTTCTCCATCTTTGCAGGTGATGTTGATGGGTTGATCAGACAGTCAGTTGACAGTAGCAACGGAATGACATCAGAACCAAATCTAGAGTTCAACGCACTTGTCATCAGGTCGATGATCTCATAGAACAGACCTGTTCGGAGAGAATCAACACCGGTTTGTTGCATTACCTGAGTCGGAAATAAATTTGCTTACCGTTTGCCATTTTGACATTTTCTAAATAATTGGGGGGGGGCACCCCCACCCCCCGGGCCCCTATAGCACGACGCCACTGCCTACATATTACACAAGTAATAACTAAAAATCAAACAGTTAATGAAGTTATTTCAGCATTTAGGGATCCTAAAACTGCTGCTTGATAAAAACGTTTTAGCATTTATTATCAACAGCTCCATCTAGTTTTTTCATAAAGCTTGCAAACGTTAACTCGGGTGTATTGTGATATGTATCGTATTGTGAAGTTAGTCTCATGATATGTATCGTATTGTAACCGACGTGTACTGTCACAGCCCTAATCGGCATAATAAAGAGAATAAAGAAGTATATTTGAACATTTGCACAGAACAAATCTAAACATTTACACATATATATAGAAATAATACTAAATGTTCCTCAACGAGCTAAAAGTCACAATTTATATATTATCATTAAAGCAAACAGGTCAATTTGTTAACAGAACTGTAAATCATTAAATTACAAAACACAGATGCAACTAATTTTTAATGAATGAGTCATCACAAAGTTGCACAAAGGACTCTAAAATACTATTGTTGCAATTACAATGAATTACTTTCTTTACCTTAACCACATTGCAAGTTAATTAAATAGGATAAATTATGCATAAAGGAAAGAGTTAGGGGGGTGCAGGAGAAAGGGTAGTGAAAGACCAATTGGTCGTCAAGTCAGCTACCCTTCTCAGGTTAGTGGAGAAAATTTGTAACACTGCTAATTAAACCGTGTAATATAATTATGCAGTACAACTGTTAACATAAATTTATGGCGGAAGAAATTAAAACTTAAAAGTGAAATATCTAAATAGTTCTAATCTACTAGTTCTAAACTAATAGATCTAAATAATATCTAAATATTATTATATATATATATATATATATATATCTAAATAGTGTACGCAAGAAGGAAGCATTAAGATGAAATGAAAAATATGCAATGATGATCAACCAAATACGTAAAGGATTTAACTAACCGATTAAAACATAAACAAACTAGAAGATCAAGTCAAACCAAAAGAAGAAAATGAAACATAAATAATAAATCAGCGAAGGAAACAAAATATGTGCGATAACATCAAACTAAATATTGTTGCGGAGCCCTCCCCTGGGGGCTGCCAGGGGGTCGAGGGCCGCGAAGACGGCTGAGCAGTCAGCTTTCGTTGGCGCGCTTTGCATTCCACTAGGACGGAGTGCAGAGAAAGAAATACAAAAGATAAATAATCAGGTTCAAACTACGCCGTACCTACCCCAAACGACAATCCTGTTAAGCACTGAAAAGAGCAGCACACATGGTGGACGTGAGCACGACAGAGACGTAGTAACCTACGTGCTCTCCGCTTTTATAGCAAGTGACCTTGCGCATGCGCAAAGTCAACCTTGACCAAGCGTGGCCGCAACACTACCCCCTTCTTAGCCTCCATTTGTCCTCAAATGGACTATCCTCTCGCTCAGAGGGGCTAGCAGAATGACGAATTAGTCCACCATGCATCCAACTCCTTTCATTACCTAAGGAAACAAAAATCGGTACAGGCATTTCTTTATTTCACACCTAATCACGTACGTTACATAAATTCTGAATGTTCAAAAGTAATCTTCATTACAGAAGCCATCTGAAATATTAGATACAACCAAACTGATAATTACAATTCGTTTATAAAGCATAACGTACGTAAGAATAAGTCACATTTGTTCGTAAATCAGATAACAACCGAATTAATAGCTGTTACAAGTATGAGAAAAAAGGTCACCAACTAATGTTTACTGCTCCTTTAATGTAGCAAATAGAAAGTTAAATAGACGTAAATGAGTTTGCACCAAGTCAAACAAAAACTAACTAATTATGCAAAGAAAATGAATAAATGAAATTATCCATTGGTCCTTCCCACAATCTAGTAATCAGGCGAAAGCAGACCAATCTGGCTAAGATACCCAATAACGACAGCGACAGGGCAAAGTAGGTACGGCTATGGCTACAAGAAATCAACAACGGGCAAATTAAAACGAGGTATTACTCAACGTTTCCACTGCACTTCAAGGTCAGGATCCTGAAACAAACTGCCGTTAAACTCTTGCAGAAGCAAAATTAAACAAATACACGTTAAACACAACGCCAAAAAATTTATAAAGTTTCTCCATAAGAACATGTACTTAAGAACGTCGATTCTACAGAAATGACGATTTCACTCAATGTAGTCAGATTTGCGCTGTATTCAGCACTGAAACAAGAATGTTTGAGAAACATCAATTGCCGAGATTACGTTTTAAAAGACAAGCGTACTCTTTTCAACATAAACAGGATTTCTTTTCCTTTTTAACTAACCATTAAAATAACAGTAATTTCTTTCATACAAATTTCTTGTTAAATGGCAACAGAACAATTCACTAGAGAACAAAATAGCATAGCATTAACAATAATTACAAAAAACGAATAACAGCCCAGTCTCACGATCAACCACTGAAAGTCGTCAAGAGTGAGATTTGACTTTACCTTTAATCAACGAATACTTTACCAACGGGCTTCGATCTCTGTCAGTCACGTCCACCGAGGGTGCGATGGGCTAGGTGCTGCTGGGAAGCTAAAATGAGGCCGATTCAAACAAACAATTGATTAGCGAAAACAATTCAAGTTTCAAAGATAATCAAACTAAGTACATTAACACCGTTGCATGTTCCAGTGTCATAAAACACAAATAAGACAGTTTACAGTCATGTAGCTTACTAGACACTTCCATTCTTCTAAATTTTAGCAACTTCGGCATCATCTTTTCCAGCTGAATAGTAGTTTGTTGGCAATTCCCAAAATCCTGTGACGTAAAGACGTGAGAATAATTAGCATAGAGTGTAGGCGTTTTTTTTGCGTACCAAACTTTAATCGTTGTAAGTTTTTAGGTAAAACATGCTGCGTGGAGGTGGTGCTCGCTCCAACAAAGTGCTTGTAGCACCGCTTACGTCATTGCTTGGTGAACCAGAAAGCAATTTCTGACAGGGGCAGTTTGTCAAAATACATGGTTCTAGTGGTACATCAGTTTCACGGAGTAGACGAGCAAATCGAGCATCTCGAGTCCGTGTCCCAATAGCTGTTGGATCATAAAAGATGTAGTTTCCAAGATTGGTGGGAGGGAGACGATTTCTACGAGGGTAGGATCTAACGTTAGAAGAAGGCTCTGGGTCATCAGCAGTTGCTACCGCTCCGTAAAAGGTAGTGGGAGTGAGGCAAGGTGGGGTACGAATAGAATCGCCCTGGTCCGGGATAAGAGGGGGAGAGGATGTAACGTGGGCTAATGAGGGTTCATTTTCACTTTGCGTATCGAATTCCATAAGTTCGTAAAGAATAGTGGTTTCTCCACTATCTACTCCGCTCTGTGCATTTTTATGGCTTCTCTGAGAAGACTTCGTCGCAGAGCTAGTCTCACTTTCTGAGACTTCAGTCTCTGTGTCATTACTCGACAACAGACTTAATGGACCAGGCGAAGCTGGTTTTCTAGGAGTAGAAGTTCTTGGGTGGACAGGTGATAAAGGAGGTGGAGACGGAGCTTCCATGCGGTCGCTGGGGAAATAATCACTAGTAGGGCTTTGCTGGGGCGACAGGGCAGGCGCAGAAGGGCTGTCACTACCAGGCACAAAGGCAGGTGAACTCGATGCAGTTTCTACTTCCGATTCTGAGATGCTGCTTCTATGCGGAGAGTATGGGGGTGGTGGTAATCCGAAAGAAACTGGAGCTTCAACTAAAGAAGTCTCATTGCTGTCCCCGGAAAACTCGTAATTAATAGTTGCTTGGCTATCTACTTGCGTGCAAGTACTCTGAACTTCTGGAGTACCCCAAGAAAAACCTTGCGCAGGTGTATACCGCCATAATCTGTCTGCGTGAACGACTTTGCAGCGTTTTGCTCCTGGAAGGCGTATGCGAAAAACTACTTCTGACAATTGCTTAACGATTTCGTATGGCCCTTGCCAATCTAATTGCAACTTTGGCGACCGTCCAATTTTGCGCTGTGGATTGAAAAACCACACTAAGTCACCAGGTTTAAAACGTGGGGTCTTGGCTTTGACGTCATAACGTCTGCGCATTGTTTCGCCAGAAAATCGTAAGTTGTTACGAATGAAATGATGAACATCATACAAGTTGTTTTCAAGTTGTTTGACATGCTCTACTATGTTGCAAGAAGGGGTGTCCGAGGGAGGACGACCTGTAAGCACGTCCAAAGGAAGACGAAGCTCACGGCCTAGCATTGCTTTTGCAGGAGTGAAACCTGTCGACTCATGTTCTGCGGACCTGTACGCAAAAACAAACAGAGGTAATTTAACGTCCCAGTCACGCTGATGGGTGCTGCAAAACTGCGCTAATTGCCGAGAAATGACGCGTACATACCGTTCTGCGAGACCATCACTTTTTGGATTTAAAGGGGTAGTTCGCGTTTTCACTATGTCCAGTAACTCACAGCATTGCTGGAAAATACGCGACTCAAAATTGCGACCTTGATCACTATGTATCTCCCCTGGAAGACCAAACCTACAGAAAAACTCGTTCACTAGGACTGAGGCAACAGTTTCGGCCTCTTGGTTCGGTATAGCAAAAACCTCAGGCCACTTTGTGAAGTAGTCAATTGCAATTAGAATGTACTTGTTGCCTAAGTCTGAACGTACAAAAGGACCTGCAATGTCAATTGCAATTCTCTCCATTGGAGCGCCCACGCGATACATTTGCAGAGGTGCTCTTGGCTTTCTTTGTGGTCCTTTTTTGCCACAACATTCATGGCAAGAGCGGATCCACAACTTAACATCTTTTCGCATTCCTGGCCAAAAATAACGTTCACGAAGTTTTGCAAAGGTCTTATTTTGGCCAAAATGACCAGCAGATGCGTCACTGTGAAAACCAGTCAGTAGGCTTTCCCGAAAATTGCGGGGAACAATCCACTGATAACGTACAATGTTTCCCTGAGGAGACTCCCAGCGGCGCTGAACAATGCCATTTTCAACACGCAAGGCTCCCCATTGTTGCCAGAGCGCCTTGGTTTCTGGACTCAATGCAGAAATTTGTTCCCAAGGTGGCTGTTGCTCAGTAGTTTGCAAAAAGCCAAGAATAGGGGCTATGTCCCTATCTTCAGCTTGTTCGTGAGCAAAATCTAAGTTTATATCGCGAAGCGTAGTTCCTGCCCTCGCGATTTTCGCGTGTTTGGAATCCACGAAGGTTTCCGCGCTTGCTAAACAATGCTCGTGTAGCTCTTTTGGGTTTAGTATGATTTCATTTTCCAATTCAGAGGATTCTGTACATTTACTTGAACAAAATTTACATTCAGCCTCACAAGGCCTGCGAGAGAGAGCATCTGCATTGTTGTGGTTTTTGCCAGACCTGTGCTCTATGGAATAATCATACTGGTCCAGCTTTCCCAACCAGCGGGCAAGCTGACCTTCTGGCTTCTTCAAAGATCGAAGCCAGCGCAAGGCAGCATGATCAGTCCGTATTAAAAACTGGCGCCCGTACAGGTAGTGATGGAAGTGATTCACTGCCTTTATTACTGCTAATAGCTCGCGCCGCGTAGCACAGTAATTTTGCTCTGCTGGTGAAAGAACCTGGCTATAATACGCAATTACATGCTCCTCCTCTCCTTGTAATTGTGACAAGACAGCTCCGACAGCGACACTGCTGGCGTCAGTGTCCAGAATGAATTGCTTATCAAACTGGGGGTATGCTAGAATTGGTGCGCTTGTCAACAAGTTTTTTAGACGCTCAAATGAACGCTGCTGGCTAGTTTGCCAAACAAACGATTGATTTTTCCGAGTAAGTTGATAAAGAGGACTAGCAACATTAGCAAAATTTTGAATAAAGCGTCGGTAATAAGTACAAAGACCTAAAAAACTGCGAAGCTCGGAAATGTTAGTGGGCCGAGGCCACTTTGCAACGGCTTCCGTTTTAGCCGGATCGGTTTGAACTCCGACACTGCTGACTATATGGCCTAAGTACAGCACTTGTTTTTGCACAAGCGTGCACTTTTTTGCATTGAGTTTAAGGCCAGCTAACCGAAATCGCTCAAAAACTTCTTGAAGTCGTAATAAATGTTCATCAAACGTACGACCATAAACAATGACGTCGTCTAGATAAATTAAAACCGTACGCCAATGAAGTCCTGCCAGGACCTGTTCCATTAAGCGTTCAAAGGTCGCTGGCGCGTTTGATAAGCCAAAGGGCATTGATTTAAATTGCCAAAGGCCTTGGTGCGTAATGAACGCGGTTTTCTCTTTATCGTCTGGTGCCATTTCCACTTGGTGATATCCGGATTTTAAATCCAGAGTGGAAAACCACTCAGCACCGGACAACGCGTCTATTGAATCGTCAATACGCGGTAATGGATAATTATCCTTTACAGTTATGGTGTTGAGGGACCTATAATCCACACAACAGCGTGTACCACCATCTTTTTTACGTACCAGTACGACCGCAGATGACCAGGGGCTATATGATGGTTCTATCACCCCTTGCGCACGCATCTCATCCATCGCCTGATCAAGTTGCTCACGCTGGGCTTGGCCTAGTCGCCTAGGCTGTGCCTTGATAGGTGGATGGGTGCCCGTATTAATGCGGTGCTGTACGATGTTAGTATGTCCGAGGTCATAAGGCCCAGACGCGAACAAATCATTATTTTTCTGCAGGAAGTTTTGCAGCTTTTTAAACTGAGTTTTTGACAAGTTTTCTTTGCTACGGTTTAATAAATCTCGAACTGGTTCAGGCAGTGAACTTTCAGAAACTTCAGGTTTAGTACGAAACCCGTTTCTAGGTTTTAAAGAAGCAAGTTTCAAAGGCTGTTCAATGTTGTTAACAAATTCCCATTGACCAACTGTTTCATTTTCAAAAAGCGTTATTGGTTTGTTTGAAACATTTGCTACCACAGTTTTAATAGTAGGGGCACCTGGCGGAGTGGTCACACGACCTGTAAATAAGCCATCTGCACGGTATGGCTGGTTTCCACGACTAACCATGCCTAAACAGTGTGGCAATGGTACCACAGGTCTACCCTCTACAATAGCTTCGGAAAAAGCAGGAATTTTAACACGACGCATGTTCGCAATTTCAGTACAACCGCCTGGCAATAGCGAAAGTTTAACAATGCGACCATCTGCAAACGTGAGGCATTTTTGGCCTACATCAACAACTGCCTGGTGTTTATTTAGCCAATCAAGGCCCAAAATGCAGTCTTCACCAACAAGACTATCAGTCAGCCAACCATCAGTTGTGCCTGACCACTGCACTGAATTTGCACCAAGTTTAAGCGAAATTTTAACAGGACCATGTAAATCGAGAAATGTTCCCGTTACACCAACGGCTTTTTGCTTAAAAAGAGGCTTTTGCCTATTAGTAACAAGCTCTGACTGCACTGTGGTATGTGTGGCTCCAGTGTCAACCAGTATTCGGCAGACCCTGCCATTTATGGATCCGGCCACATACAAGCCATCAGAAAAATTAATGGGACTGTTTGTATAGCGCAATTCTGGTTTAACTTGACGCTTAGAGGCGGTTTTATTCCGGCGGGTGAATGGTTGCCTCGGTCTCCTTCCACCCGCTATTGAAAACGTGGCGGACGGTGAGGACGAGCAGTACTGCGACGCGATTGGCTCAAATTAGTACTAGAGCTATTCTGCATATTTGGACTCTGGTGAGACCATTTTCTGTCTGGACCCGCGAAATTTGATGTTACAGGTTTCCGACTCGATTGCCCAGGCTGGGCCTGCGCTGAAACTGCAGGAGACGGACATTGCTTTGCAAAATGTCCATGTCCTCCGCAATTATAGCATACGAATTTGCCATTTCTAAAAGAAATTGAACGTGAATCCGATACAGGTTGTTGAGCTCTAAGCATAGGTTTATGCGGCTTGGCAGCTTCAGAAAGTTCTGCTGTACGTTTAGCAGTAAGGCGAATGGATTCAATTGAAAGCGCTGATGCTAAAGCATCTGATAAATTGGTGGGTGAACTTTGTTGCACGTGTATTGCTAGTTCAGGGTCTCCCAAACCATCTATGAATTTTAAAGTAAGTTGGTGTTCAGCAGAATTTAAATCCACGGCAGGATACGCGCGATGATACAACACGCGCAATTGTTCCGCATACTGACGTAAATCTTCATTGGTTTGACGCACGCGGCTGTTATAATGCGCTCTGTACACGCTTTCCCTATTTTGGCATCCAAATCTACGACTTAAAGCGTTTGAAAGAACTGAATAATCTGAGCGCTGCTCAGGTGGTAACGTTTCCAAAACACCAACTGCTTTGCCTTTTAATTTTAACGCTAAATGCAACCCGGCTTCTCTGTTATTCCATAAGTTTATCTGCTTAAGTAGTTCAAACTGAGCTCGATAGCTTTCCCAGGTTACTGTTTCACCATCATAAGGCGGTAGCCCTTTAAACTCTTTATTAGCAACCCCACTCGTGCAAGAATTATTATAAGCTGTTTGCAAAGGTAAAAACGAAGTAGTTTGTTCCATTACTGTGCCGCTGGACAAGTGAGAATCGAACCTAGATGTGGAAATATCAGGGTCATTTCGCGAAAGGTCATTGTCGCTCTGAGCTTGAAAGCGAACACGCGTAACCGGTTCAGTAGGGTTTTTTGGTACTGTAACTGGTTCTGCATTTTGACGCTGGGAATGCGCATAATCTGTAGTAATGAATGAACCATTACGTTCAGGATCATTACCGTTGGAGGTGAGAACCGTAGCCGGTTCCCTAACCAGTGTAAGGCCAGGTTCAGGCCCCACTGGGCCGCGACGCTCCGAAAAATTAGGTGCGATCTGAGAAAAAGCCTGTGTAAGTGTTGCGACTACACTTGACAGGTCTTCTAAACGGGCTTCATTCCGCATTTGATTTTGAGCTATAACATTACTAAGCTCAGAAAATTGTGAAAACTGATTATTTATGCGCGTAGACAAGTTTCGCATTTCTTGCGAAATAAAATTTAGGTTGCTCAGGTCTGTAGAACAAGATAGGCCTGAGTCTTGGTTTTGAAAGCTAGCGTGACCTACAGACACCGGACGTGGAACAGACGAAGGTAAATAGGCCACTTGGCTAGGCTGGCTAGCTAGGTTTGCCAAATTAACAGAAGAAGCAGAACACGAATCTAAAGAATCAGCCCAAGAAGCAGTTTCTAGACATGCACTTAGACTTGTCCTTTCGACCGACTGTGAATTCTTATCCCCAACTTCGACACCAGTGTTGCGGAGCCCTCCCCTGGGGGCTGCCAGGGGGTCGAGGGACGCGAAGACGGCTGAGCAGTCAGCTTTCGTTGGCGCGCTTTGCATTCCACTAGGACGGAGTGCAGAGAAAGAAATACAAAAGATAAATAATCAGGTTCAAACTACGCCGTACCTACCCCAAACGACAATCCTGTTAAGCACTGAAAAGAGCAGCACACATGGTGGACGTGAGCACGACAGAGACGTAGTAACCTACGTGCTCACCGCTTTTATAGCAAGTG